>CM059200.1:26780504-26946968 GCA_030323885.1 Branchipolynoe longqiensis
TGGCTGGAGGTTCCTCTATTGTTTGGGATTTATGGCTATACCAACACAGTTATAACATGGGCAGTTCTGTCCTGTAGCCATGTATTGTAACTACTGAATTATTTCCTAATATTCACTGTTAATTTACTCAATCCGGTCCCAACTAAATGTCCTATGAATATCCAGGAAATTAGATATAATTTTTGGCTTTCTAGTGATGTATTCCAATATGTAAACTTCCCAAAACTCAGTGTTCCACAACCATATTTTTGAACCTACTAACTAATCCTATATAAAATTCGACCTTGGAAATAGATCCGGGGCTCAAATGAAGTATTTAACCACCATAGCCCGATCGAGGTAAGCTCTCCAACCTGTTAATATCCCACTCACTCACATTATCGTGATGTTGCACCATCCAGCCATTGCTGTATCCTAGTAATCCAGAGCGCGAGGCAATATAGCGCCATGTATCAATATGCTAAGTCTTTGGCTTGGTTTAGCTGAGGATCGAACCCACATACTCCAACTTGTGTATATAGAGCGGGCCCAGATAATTCTGCCCACCCAATATGTTAAATAAACCGTTCTGTTACCTGCAGTTCATTGTCCACGTCATTCCTTATCCACTCATATAGTCCGAGAACACTAAAAAGATGCACATAATCCTCGTTATTGCACCAGTGTCATGGTCTAAACAAAGGCTCATATTGAGATACTGACCACTGCTGACGGATATTACGGATATTTGATGAATATTAGGGATAGTTGTAAATAACATAATGAGTATAATAAACGATCTGGGACATCCTGCCTAGAGTGGGACTCGAACGCACTTGTATGCCATTCCTGGGCGAGAGTCCAAATTACCACAATCAGACAATCAGATTACATACGCCTACTTGTGTATGTGGCATTTCACTTGGGTAGATAAGTGTAGATATATTGATATACTTATGGCTATATCAAGGGTAAAGCTTGTTTTATTTAATGACACCTCTAGAGCACATTGATTTTTATATCATCGGCTATTGTGATGTCAACCATATGGTCATTCTGACATATTTCTTTGGACGAAACCTGCCACTGCCACATAAGCTACTTTTTCCGATAAGCAGCAAGGGATCTTTTATATGCACTTTCCCACAGACAAGACATCACATACCACAGCGTTTGATGAACCAGTTGTGGACTACTGGTTGGAACGGAAAATAGCCCAAACTGCAAATGAGTCCACTGATCGGATGACCAAAACCTTCACAGGTGTATGGCTATAGCAATGCACAGACACATCTTCAGTGTGGTTTTCAGAAAACAAAAGTATTGTAAATTGTTACCTACAAAGTCTGCGCGCAGGACAGGACCCACATCCCAAACACGTGGTGATTTTCAACTGATTATCTAACTCCTACCTGAGAGAAACCAATCAAGGTGCAGCTTGGATGAGAAGGTTCTCTGGTTGGGACCTACGAAAATACCCAACCCTTTACTTAAAGTTGCATAGTCCGATGGTTTTGAGTTTCTGTCATTTTCTGAGATAAATATGTTAGGTTGGTCATTATAATCTACCTTACTTTAGTTTGAAGTAATTTTTACTTTAAATAGTTAACTTTTGAGATATTTGAAGTGCAAACATGCCAAATTAATTTAACTCTAACACCATAGGCTTCTGCAGTAACAGGTTCTATTAAATTGACTCAGTATTCCCTTCTATGTGGCGACAAATGTTTAATAAGTGCAGCAGTATCTAAGTTAGATATGTAGAATCAAATCTAGATAATTGTTTTGGTTTTGAAAATTTGATGTTTTCATCGGACTATGCAGCTTTAAAGTCAAGATAAATACTGTGCACTAGAACCCCCATCTTCAGAGTTAATTCTTATTGAAGTAGTTTTGCTCGGCTTTAGGTAGCATTATCATTCGCCCCTACCCTAAATTGGAGTGGATATGTTAGTAAATCCATACAGACGCTGCACACAAATCTGTTGTGTTAGTAACTCACTCCTCAGTGAATAAGCGACAATTCTGATTATCAGTGATTATTAGTCTTTACAGAGTTGTAAACCACTGCCTTGTGGTACAGGTTCTTGACAGAACCGAAGGCTAAGGGAGCAAACCCTAAACAGAAAACCATGTCATTGTCACTGTGGCAGCATCAAGGGCGGTTGATGTATGAAACTCCCAACATCTCCTTACCAGCCACTGTATGGACAAATGGTTTTCCGCCTGTCTTAACATGTTCTTGTCAGTGTGAAACCTCTATTTGCTCCCCGAGAGAGTGCTGCTGGTAACTTGCAAAAGCCAGCAGCACTTCAACACTTTGGCAGGCAGCTTTCATGAAATGTGGAGAGCGGCAGTCAAGTAATGAAAGCAGTCTTTGTCGCATGGCGACCGACAGCATGATGATGATGATTAGTCTTATGCAACAATGAACATTTTATATCTATTTTTTCTTCTCTAACTGGCACAATGTTCTATTTCTTTGAAAGAACTAAATTGCATGATACAACTAGGCTCATAATTAATTATCTATACATCAGGGACTTAACTGTATAAATAACTGTAATCAGGCATGACCGAAAGACCATTGTTCGGAATGTGAGATGAATGAAATTACATTTACTGAAAAAATTATTTTGATTGGAATCGAGATGCATGACCTAGATCCGTGACAACTTCATTGTCGATGTTGCTCGCAACATGGGTAATTGAACAAGCTGGAGTCCGAACCTTATTGAGACGGCCGCTGGCGCCACCTATACTAAAACCTTAACATTAAATATGTATATCAGCCATGCCTAGCGGGTCTTTTGGAACTACGCCGAGTAACCACGCAGCACTAGCAGACACCGTATGTAAATTAGATATGACGTCAGCAGACAAAATTGTTACAAAGTTACTAACATATACGTAGTCATGACGTTTCGGGCCGGCTGAGCTGCTATATAAAGCGAGCAAAAAACGATCTCGTCCACTACGACTTGGCGGCGGATGGCGGCGGACAATTTACTCTGCCATCCCGCCCACCCCACAATCAGAGACTAGAACTATAGGGTTAAAGCATCTTGGGGCCTTCTCTCATTATACTCACGCATGTACGAATACCATTCTAGTGCATTAAAAAGTCCAAATATATACCCTTCATCCAAGTCATCGTAGTTCAATTATCGACATTCCTGAAGTTGTTAACAGGAAATCTCATGTAACACATGCTAATACACACTTTGACCCGACTCAAGTTCGGTAGAACTCACGGTCCCTTTGGACCTTGTTTGTGTAGGGGTTGGATAATAGGCATTTTCTACAGAGTGTGCTCAGTCAGCTAGTTACTACGCACACATGAATTCTTGCCACTACCATCAGAAGGCATGCTGGTGGTGGAAACCCTCTATTAAGACATCTTCTACAAAACATGCTGCACGGTGTGCTGCTACCCACATTTATTTCTCCCACTGCAATTAGTAGTGTAAATGCACTACAATACTGCAATTAGTTGTGTAAATGCACTACAATACTGCAGTTAGTTGTGTAACTGCACTACAATACTGATATTACTCGTTTACATGCACTACACGCCTGCAAGTAGTAGTGTAAATGCACTACCAGACTGCAATTAGTAGTGTAAATGCACTACAATACTGCAATTAGTTGTGTAAATGCACTACAATACTGCAGTTAGTTGTGTAACTGCACTACAATACTGATATTACTCGTTTACATGCACTACAAGCCTGCAATTAGTAGTGTAAATGCACTACCAGACTGCAATTAGTAGTGTAAATGCACTACAATACTGCAATTAGTGGTGTGCATGCAATACAATACTGCAATTAGTAAATGCACTACAATACTGCAGTTAGTAGCGCCAATGCACTACAAGAGCTTTCCACAGAGCATGCCGCACATACCAGACGGGATGGCTGAATGAGTTGATTGTGCATCTCCTGTCTCCGGAGATCGGGGGATCCGAACATATGGGTTTGTGGGTTCTAACCATGGTCGAATCAAACAAATGACTTGAAAATTGATACTTGTCGCTTCCTAGCCAGGCACTCGGCATTATTAGGATAGGGCAAGGACTGGTTGGATCAGTGTCAGAATAATCTGACTGAGTGGGATATTAGCTCATGATGCTGGTCTGGTCTTCTAGTGGGGCAGCACTATAAAGTCACCATGAGTGCGCACTGTCACAAGTTGGTACCAGTCCTGACATGAGCTTAGACAGAAGCAAGCATGCCGCACCCTATACCTGCAACATTAGTTCTTGCCACTGCCGTCAGAGGGCTGACTAATGGCGACATCATCTACGGTGTGTCCTTTCTCACAGTGTATGCTGGACAGACTCACAGTGAGCTGCTGGTACCCACATGATTAATGCTTGCCATTGCCGCAAAAGGGCGGGTCGGTGGTATTGTAGAATCACCCACAATGCCCTTGGTGCCGCAACGACAGGCTGACACAGGAACCCCTCCGTCGCGCAGCCTGTTGCGCATAGTACAGACTTCATGTGCATGTTTCTATCCACACATCTGTGTCGGGCACTGTTGGCAGCTGTGAATCTATGCAGCATTCATTCCCAAATAAAAGCCTCGTTTTATTAATGTCCACACCAGATGTGGCACAACCGTACCCCATCAAACCTGTTCTTCTCCGGAGATTAATCCACTGTTCATAGTCTGGTGAGGATTTATGCTTAGCATATGCCTTGTTGGATATAAAATGGCCGCGTTCGGTACTATGGCTATGCAGTCATTGTAAGTGGCTGCCACACCGTGTATTCTGACGTATAGGGCATTATGCTTATATTATTTAGGCTGCAGTGTTACAATTCTGGGCACGAGACTGAATGACGGCCCCTTGGAATTAGTTGCCGGGTCGAGGTTGGCTGAAGTGATTGCCCTTGATGACCTGATAGCTAAGATTAGACCTTAGGGGTGGGGCTTTAGGTCCCTACTCCGGAGAATGTGAGGTCCAGATAGATATCACAGTTGCAGAGTTAATAGTCCGGACTACTGCAAACATGTATAGACAATAAACAGTACAGCTGCCCCTGCTCAATATTCCCGAACATGGTTCAAAGTAGGGAGAGTTTCTCAGAGGTCTGTTGGTTGTTGGAGTTTTACGTCCTTGCAACATCTAAGGTTGTATCAGGATGGTTACCCAGTTGCGACAGTATGCACTCATTGTGCTGCCTCACTGGGAAATCAGGCTTTTGCACCATGAACTGATATCCCACTCAGTCACATTAGCCTGACACTGAACTAACCAATCCTTGCCCTATCCTATTAATGCTGTGCGCCAGGCTAGGAAACGACAAGTATCAATTTTAAAGTCATTGGTTTGACTTGACCGGGAACCGAACTCCCGATATTCCGCAAGCGACGCCCACGCTCTACCGACTAGGCCACTGCGTCCGGTCCCGCTCTAGATAGAGTATGTTATTCCTGTGCAATACCTCTGACTACACATGCATGCATGATCATTACACACCAGCTTACATGCAGCAGCAAACATCAACCATCATCCAATAACATAACCTAATATACCCATGCCTAAGTTTAATTCCCAGTCGAGTCAAACCCAATGACTTATATCAAATTGATACTTTTCACTTCCTAGCCTGGCGCTCGGTATTAATAGGATAGCGCAAGGACTGATTGGCTCAGTGTTAGGATAATGTGAATGAGTGGGATATCGGGTCATGGGGCCAGTGGCCTAATTTCCAAGTGGGGCAGCACTATAAAGTTGCCATAATTGTGCACTGTCACAAATTAGTACTCGTCTTCATAAGACCTTAGATGTTGCCGGGACTTAAAACTCCAACAACCAACCAACCCATGCCAAAAGAATAAGAATAACATTTGTTTATAAGGGGCAGTGGGAAGACTACCATGGTTACACTGTTCCTACAATTGCTAATACTGTCAACAGGTTAATTTATGTTTCTGTATTGTGTATGGAAATTGTGAATTAACATGTCTTATATGTCTTTGAAAAATAAAGAGGGATATATTCTAAGACAGGCTTATAGACGCTAGCTGTCAACTAATTGCTTGTAGCAGTACCCTGTACAACTGTTGCATGCTGGGAACCTCAACGCCTTCTGGGTAACGTCATTTGTGGGCGGCGCAGCGTGATTAGTGGCGAGGTAGGAGGATGCCCTCTGGGGCGAAGCAGGGCCAGGCAGCCAGGCCCGAGGGTTGTCGTTGTTGCTGCTGCTGCTCACTAAAGTGCATGTCACACTGTGGCGGATTGAGCAAAGGACTGAACCAGACAAAGAATATTTTAGTCTGGTGTTGTTCAGACTTGAAATGTATCGATTATGTAACAGACAGGTAACAGACGGGTAAGGCCGGGTAACGGACGGGTAATGGATGGGTAACGGATGTGTAATGGATATGTAACAGACGGGAATGGACAGAACTGGAGGGAATGGATGGGAACGGACTGGAACGGATGAGGAATGGATGGGGAACAGACGAGGAACGGACGGGGAATGGATGGTAATGGATAATAACCGCATAGGTTAGTCTGGTGCAATCCGTTACAAGTTTTGTGCATGCTCAAAACTTGTAACGGAACGGGCCGGATATCAATGGATATCAACGGATATCAATGGATATGCAATGGATATTCAATGGACAAAAACCTGCCTTTGCTAGTTATGACCAGACTTTGTTTGGTTTCTTTCCCTTTCCCCAATCCGGTGATGTGTGACAGAGCCTTAAGGTTTAACCCTTAATCATATTATGCAGTTTGGTAACATTACTTTACCACCTTTCATATATTTTTAGTAAACCCAGTCAGAATGCCACAGATACCCTTGCTTAGTCCAAGTTACAAGTTAGTAGTGGTTGTTATCATTAATCGTAGGTGTATGATTATGCCCCCCCCCCCCCCGTTATGGATGCTACAGAAAGTCCAGCAGAACACAGTGCACATACCTGACACCACAGGATCCTGGTAGAGAACCACTTTAAAAATAACTAGTTTGACAATATATGCTGATACAACAATATCTATTTGGAGAGTACTGTAGTGGTCTGTACTGACCTCTCAGGAAAGAGCCGCATAGACAGGTAGGCGTGGGTAGTGTGGTGATATCAGGGAGCCTATGTGGTGTAATGGTTAGCACACTGGCCTGGAATGCAAAGAGATGTGGGTTCGAGTCCTACTCTAGGCGCAATATTTCCCATCTTCATCACCCCCACAACACTGGTTGCCGTGACCCCGATCCTGTACAAGCTACACGCTGTATAGTTGTTGAACCTACCCTGTGTATGTATATATGTAAGTGCATTGCCTGTATGTTTGTAATTGTAAGCATTAAAAGACTTCCAATTCCAGGGGGACAAGTGTAGTGGTCTGCACTGACCTCTCAGGAAAGGAGCCACATAGACAGGTAGGCGTCGGTAGTATGGTGATATCCGGGAGCCTGGGTGGTGTAATGGTTAGCACACTGGCCCGCAATGCAAAGAGATGTGGGTTCGAGTCCCGCTCTAGGCGCAATATTTCCCATGTTCATCACCCCCACGACAGTACCATAGCTCCTGTCCTGGTTGGATGTCCTCCTATTGGTTGTAGAGTTCCACACATGCTTGATTGACAGCCCAGACACAGTGGTGGGAGAGATAACACAAACAGTAGGTGGGAGAGAAAGCCCCCCAGCCCCCACCCACCTGTCTGCTGTGTCCCTGTGGTTCCCATAAGCCTCTGTCTGCTGTGTTATTGTGGTGCCCATAATCCCTTCATCGTACTTTGCATTAGAATCGGAGAATTTACATAATATACCAGCGTATACGGCAGACTGTGATACAAAGAGAGCATCCCTCAATGTGGGTAGTTATATAAATCGGACAAAGCACGCTGATAGGCTCTCAGAATCACGTGGCTAGGCTGCTGTAAAAGCAAGAAAAATGTAATCCCAGAGTTCTGAATAGTTGCATAGATGCTTTGATTGGACTGTGCAAAGTTGCATAGTCCAATAAAAGTACAATTTCGAAAGTAGACCCCTTATCTAAATTTAAACCTACATATTTAACTTAATACTGGTGCACTTATTAATCAATTGTTACTAATAGAAGTAAAACCATGCCATTTTAATCGAAGATCTTACTGCTGAAGCCTATCGGGGTCAGAGTTTTGATAGGCAAGCAGAAAATAAATTTAATGTTTACATTGTAAATATCTCGGAAGCTAATAATTTGACATCGAGGTTACTTCAATCTAAAGCCGGGTAGTGTAAAATAATCAAATTAATATATTTATCTAAGAAAATAAGACAAACTCAAATCCATCGACTATGTAACTTTAAGGGAAGAGAAAAGTGATATGCGAAAGAGAAATCACACAAGATTTATTGGGGAGTGTTTTTCTGTCTTGTTTACAAGTAAATGGAATTCATTTAGTCACTGGAAAATCGTTGCTTTAGTAGTTATTTATTATTGATTGGAGAAAGAAAACTAGTCCATGTGGCTGGAGGAATTTTTACTTACAGATGGGAAATTAAGTCATAGTATGGTCTTTGTTGCATGTAACATGAGTAATTCATAGAACTGGGGAGTTATCCACCATGTTGTCTGGTAGATTATCTGGCTACTTCCAGTTTATGAGCAACTCGGCCATTAGCCTCACTGGGCGTGATGGCTGAATCAGTGTGAGCGCTAAGTGGCTTTCCATACGGGAGGCTCACATTTATTTTATTTCATTTTATTTATTGATTGGCAAATTAGTTGATTAAGCAAGGTGTCAATCATGGACAATTGGTCTTCCCTGTGTGACTGCTCCTTGCCTTATCCTAGTAATGTCGAGCGCCAGGCTAGGTAGCGACAAGTATCAATTTTGTAAGTCGTTGAACGAATAAATGGCCTCAGCCCCTTAAACAAATTAAAGAGGTCTTCGGTGTATTTGCTGTAAGATTCTGATCACTCCAATCACAATGTCAATTGTGCATTAATTATGGTTGGTCGGTTGGTTGTTGGAGTTTCACGTCCTGGCAACATCTAAGGTCATATCAGGACGGGGACCAACTTGTGTCAGTGCATACCCATGGCAACTTTATAGTGCTGCCACACTGGGAAATCAGGCCGCCGGGACCATGACCATATATTCCACTCAGTCACATTATCCTGACACTGAGCTGGCCAGACCTTGCCCTATCCTATTAATGTAGAGCGCCAGGCTAGGACGCTACAAGTATCAATTCTGTAAGTCATTGGTTTGACTCAACTGGCATTTGAACTCCCGACCTTCCGCACGGGAGGCCTTCGCTCTATCGATTAAGCCACCACGTCCGGTAGTTAAATGTAAAGAGTGCATTGATTATACATCTTAAGCAACGTTAAACCACAAAGAGCTGCATCCGGAATCTCCACCACAGCGCTGTGCCTGTGTAGTTACTGTTTGAGTCTTTCATACCGGATACATGCACACCGAAAAGGGTCCTTTCATACATCACTTCACACATGCTACTTTGATGCAGCAGTGCATGCTGGTCGGCCGAATGACACAAGCACCATCTGACCTCACCAGCATATAGTTCCATATCAAATAGCCAAACAACTGTCTAAATGTATCCTACAAAAACTAAATGCAATCCTACATTGGTGTCGGCATTGTGCGTTACATTTACAGGGAGTGATTTCAAATGGGCCTTTGATGTTGGCGTTGGACCCATTTGAAATTACTCCGCCCACCGCCATGGGACTAATATGTATGCCTATGCAGTGTGGTTTTATATTGCTGTGAGACATGGACTTTGAAGAAAGCAATAACAACAAAGCTTGAGGCATTTGAAATGTGGCAATACAGAAGAATGTTAACAATTCCATGGACAGCAATGATAAGCAACGTGGAGGTCCTAACAAGAATGAAAATAAAGAGACAGATAATACAAACGATCAAAAACAGAAAAAGTAAATACTTTGGCCGCATGATACGACACCAGGAATCACAGAGGAGAATACTGGAAGGGAAGATAGAAGGAAAAAGACCAAGAGGGAGAAGGAGAACAACATGGATGGACAACATCACTGAGTGGACAGCAATGAGCTATGCGGAATGCGTGAGAGGAACGAATGACAGGAAGAGATGGAGGTCCATTGCAGCCAACCTTCTTCGAGAAGACGGCACCCATTGATTGATTGATGCAGATGGAAAATGGTGGCTTTCGATTGAGAAGCTGGTATTAGGATGGTGATAAGCACCCACTCATGTTATCATTGGCCTACTCTGACTATATAACATTACGTCGGGGTCAGGGATTAATGCCCCTGCCGCCAAGAAGGTAAATTGAGCTCGCCATGGCAACCTTATCGCAATACAGGAGGTAATGAACAGAATCACTCATCTGACATTATAATGACTCCGATGTAATCACCAGGTCACTTTAGTGCAATCTGATTCTGAGGATGACAGGAATCTATATATATATAGATATAGATATATATATTTACTTATGTATATATATATCAATATATTGAGTGAATAGCTTGTTATATGCTGGCAACAGCTAGGATCATATCAGGATGGAAAATTAAACTACAAGCGATGTGCCCTTAGTGTGGCTTTATAGCGCTGCTTCACAGTGATACCACCAAGTGAACCAACTTGTCCGTGCCCAATCCTAATAATTCCGAGTTCCAGCTAAGGTGTTGAAATCCATAAATTAATCTAAGGCTTTGGTTTAACTTTGTTTGACTTAGTTATCAGCCGATCAAGACCGGACGGGATAGCCAACTGTGTAGAGCACTCGCTCTCTCTACGTTGGGTTTCCATGTTTGTTGGGGTTTTACGAAACAAATATCGAGAGGCCAAGGGATCAATCCCTGGTCGAGTCAAATAAAGGATTTACAAAGTTTATATTTGTCGCTCCCTTGTTTGGCTCTTGACTGTATTAGGATAGGCCAAGAACTGGTTGGAGCAATATCCGGATAATGTCACTGAGCCGGATATTGAGTCTTCTCTCCAATGACTTGACATCCCTCTGATGCAGGACTATAAGGCTGGAATGATTGCACACTGTCGAAGGTCGATGCTCGCCTCATTAGGTTTTGCTGAGATGTGAACCTTAATGCGGAGAAACTAAACCTAACTATTCTAGGCTTTAATTCTTTTTGTTAAAATCTGTGCGAACATTGTGAAGTTTGTTTACGCAGAATTCCCTATTGAATATGCACCCTCGCCAGTGAGAAATGTGCAGCAGGCGACATTTTAGTTGGTTGGTTTGTTGTTTGAATTTTATATCCTGGCAACATCTAATGTCATATCAGGATGGATACCGACTTGTGATAGTGCGCACTCATTGTGACTGTATAGTGTTGCCTCACTGGGAAATCAGCCCACCAGCACCATGACCCGATATCACACTCAGTCACAATATCCTGACACTGAGCTAACCAGTCCTTGCCCTATCCTATTAATACCGAGCGCCAGGCTAGGAATCAACAAGTATCAATCTTGACTTGACTGAGAATCAACCTCATGATATCCCATATGAGATGCCTGCGCCCTACCAATTGGGGGCAACATTTAGTTGGAGCAGACGATACCAGGATGTTGGCGGGAAGTTTCCCCATCATGCATTGCAACGATACGGATTGAGAGGGTCATGAAAATAGCCGATATGGGAAAATCGAATTCCCGCATCCATTAAAGGCATTGTATATGTGCTAAGGTTGTCAGTTCTGTACACTCTTCCAGCATTATGTGTACAACCAGTATTATTAAGGTGGCACAACGCTAAATCTGCAGTCGTTTCAGGTCTGTATTGATTTCTGTGTGCTTATCCCCCATTCCCAGAATGCCTCATAGTTGATTTGCCTTTAAGTAGCCAACTACAACTGAGATTCATTTCCATCTAAACACAATTAAAGCCAGATACCCACAATATTACAAGCAAAATTTGAATGGCGACACAGCTGCACTTACCATCACTCTCCAAGCACATCTGTTATGCTATAGATCAGGGAAGGTATGCAAATATCTGCTGGTGATTATTGACGTTACCCAGCTCATTGAAAGAGATCCAGCATAGGTCACTGAGCCTGGAGCTGTATTTTGACAAATGCTCTCCACGGGCCCATTTCCTTGCTTAATTTTTTTTTTTCTTTTTTTTTTTTCTTGAAGATTTATACTGCCTATCATGGATAAGTCTGAATAGACTTGTTTTCACCATCAGACAGTTTATCATTGTCTCAGTACTTTCATGGGTCCTCCTCCCGATCCCCCTTCTCTGTCCATTACCTTCGTTTCTTTCAGCTTCTCCCCCCACCCCTTGGAATATAATAACTGCCTATTTTGGGGTATTTTCTTGATGCTTTATTCAGCAAATAAAGCTATTTTTCAGTACCTTCATCTCCCCCATAATAAATCTGATAACGGCTTATTTTGGGATATTTTCTTTATATTTAATTCACTAAATAAAACTAACTTAGCACCTTCGTCTCCACCACCCCCCTTGCAATAAATATGACAACCCATTATTTTTGGGTATTATCTTGATATTTTATTCTATAAATACAACTATTTTAGTACCATCATCTTTCCACAAAACAAATATGATAAGGCTTATTTTGCGATATGTTCTTGATATTTTATTCCACAAATAAAGCCAGTTTTCAGCACCCTTGTCTCCCCGAACGAGCAATCTGATAACTGATAATTTTGGAGTATTTTTCAAATATTTCATTCACCAACAACAAATATGTTCAGCCTCTGGTCGCTGCAGATCTGAGATCTTATATTGCCTGGGCAAAGCCTACTAGTCAACTTCATCCTAATGCCACCATCGCTGCTGTGGCTAGGATATTAACTCCAGGTGCATGCGTATGCGCATGCGCATTATGTGAGCCACAGCGCCTGGGGTACAATAAGTACATTGTTATGACCCGCCTTTCTACATGTGTGCAGGCCGTTATGGCCCCACAGGACCCAGCATGGACGGCAGGGTTTGGCTGTGCAGTGACCAGTGTGGTATGCAACATGTGTATAGCGTCACTCAGGGAGGTTTTAGGCCCTAGCAACATCACAGGATGCCTCATCATCACAATCTCCTTGCGACCTCCTTGCGACCAAAGCAATGGTTGCCGACCTCTGGGTGACCATTATGGTAGCAAGTAGATTGGTAATGCAACTACCTTGGAGGTCGGCGACCACTGAGGACCACTTTGCGTCCACTTGCGACCGTTTTGCGACCTCTTTGTTATCTCATTGTAACCTCCTTACCACGACTCCTTTTTGTGGTCGCAAAGTGGACGCAGACAGCGGTGTGACTGGGGTATTAGATAGAAGGGAGTTAACATGGGAAGGATTGGGAGGGGGGGGGATCGGGGGGGGGGGGGGTCAACCTGAGACAAGACGGGGAGGTGGCGCGTGTGTGGGGGGGGGGGGGGGGGGTATAGGCAGAGGCGGGAGGGGGTCGGGCCGAGACGCAGTAATGAATTAATGGTTGGTGTGTTTAATTAATTACTTCCTCGCACCAGGCTTCTACAGATAGAACGGGGTGGGGATGGTTGGTGCACAGGTAGCAGTTTGCAGTCTGCGACACAATAGAACACGACATGAAACAATTTAATTTTAATCACAATCACTCTTCTCACTTTCAGGCTAAAACTACTCAGATGGGTTATTTATTTATATGTGTTGTGTTGGTGCTGAATGTGGTTTATTCTGCTGATACGGTTATTTTGTCGGCATTGAAGCACTAGCCTTCTGGTCAGTGTTCAAGTAGGATTATGTACAGAATAATTGGCATGTTGAGTATATATGGGAGTATAGATATTAGGATAAGATAACAATAGTAGTTAAATGCACAATTTGCAGCATGAATCATAAATACCTACTGATAACTGCTTACAAGTAGCACTGCCATATGTCAGGATAATGTGACTGAGTGGGATATCAGGTCATGGTGCTGGCGACCTCAGTTCTCAGTGGGGCAGCACGATAAGGTCGCTATAAGTGCACACTGTCACAAGTAGGTACCGGTCCGGATATGGCCTTAAATGTTGCCAGGACGTAACATTCCAACAACCAATCAAGCACTGCAATATGATAACACTTGTGTAGTCCGACTACATCAATATTACTTGTAGTTTCATGGCATTTAGTATGTGTGTAGAAGATTTCTTTGGCATTCACTTTGCTTGGGGTTCATATTAAGATTGAATGTAGAGCATGTTATTCGAGGAGTAGGTTTGTATGAGTTGGATAGGAATATTATAATGTTACACCAGTGTGGTTAGTTATGTGAGTTTGTTAGTTGCCGTTTGCTGTTTAGTGTTGATAGTCACCTGGGGCCATATGCACCAATCAGTGATAGGCTTAGCCGGGGCTAAGGCGCTAGCCGCGGTTAGCTACCTCGGGGTAGTGGCGGGTTGCAGAGATGTGCGAATCGGTATGCACCAATGTTCTAGCTGGGGCGGACAGCTAACCGTGAGTTTATTTATAAATTTGGGAATTCCCTCCAGTCGACGATATGAATAACGCCGCCAATTCGGCGGGAGCCGCCAATTTGGCTGTGGAGTGACCAGCGTTGTATGCAACATGTGCATAGCGTCAGCCAGGGAGGTTTTAGGCCCTAGCATCATCACAGGATGCCTCATCATCACTATCTCCAGTCGACGATATGAATAACGCCGCCAATTCGATTTTATGTGAGTTTGTTAGTTGCCGGTAGTACATAATGAGGCATCCTGTGATGAGGCATCCTGTGGTTCGATTTTATGGTTAATTTGAATAAATTTCACTTATGGCATATGTAATTATGTTAAATATGACAGCATTTAATAGATTTGGGCCTAATATATTCCCACCGATACGGCGGCGACGGCGGTGGCCATGTTTAGTAGACGTTGGACAGTATGGATATCGACGTTGATGCGGCAGCGACGATTTGTTTACTTTACATTCGTCAATTCGACAATATGAATAATGCCGCCAATGCGGCAGGAGCCTTAATAACGGTTCGATTTTATGGTTAATTTGATTAAATTTCACTTATTGAGTATGTAAATGTGTTAAATATAATCGCATTGAATAGATTTACACCCATGCACGCACACTAACCGCCCCGGCTAGCAGTCAAACCTGACTTAAAATGGTTTAGCTTAGCCTAGGCTAAAGTTGGCGGTTAGCGCTGGCACCCATTGGTGCATACCGATTTCTCACATTTAGCCGTGTGGAGCTAGCCTAGCCGCGGTTATGGCCCTAACACCGATTGGTGCATACGGCCCCAGGTCGTAATAGCCGGAATTGTCTGCAATATAAGTCCTGCTGTTCGGATGTAGTTGTTAGTAATATGTTGGGTCAGGCGTTGGCAGGGAAACGGCGGATACTTGCCAGATTATGTAATTAATAACACATGCAATATCCGAAAGCATAAATATGTTATAAATGGTACATAGGCCAATATAGATTAGAAATGATTCAAAGTTTTATTATTTTTTAGTGTTCTTTCAACGCTGCATAATCCCAGGCAAACATAAAATTGTATGAACCAAAACACTTGACTAGTTTGATTTTAGCTATCCAACTTAGAAACTATTGCAGTTATTTAACATTTATTTCCGCATAGAGTAGAACACTAAGCCAATTGAATTGAACATGTATGTCACTGCTGAAGCGAATGATGGCAGACGTTTCTATGTGCATGCCAAAATTGACTTTGACATTTAATTTCAAATACATTCAAAGTTAACCATGTAAATCATAATTTTCTTAAAACTAAGGTAAAGTAATCGATCGTAGGGATCGACCTAATATATTTAGAAATGGCACAAACTCAACACCATCACATTATGCACCTGTAATCTGCTTCGCCTGAGGCTGTAGCGAAACAATTGTACAGAGACTTTCACTCAGGCAATGCTTAGGACGATTTTATTTGTGGAAATAACAGTGCATGTAAATTAGTACCTGCAGAATGTCGCAATTAGTCAGCATTACAAATAGAATGCGGTCAAATGGGGTTTCGAAACTATAGGTCTTTTCATTACCGTTGAAATGGATTTGAATTAATTCCTGGCTGACAAGTCTTAAGAAATATCCGGACACCAGAAAGCTTCCTTGGCTATGAATGCTTGCTACATTCCAATTATAATATCACATATCTACTGTGTGGTCTCCAGTAATGAAGGCACATGGATAATGCATATATCAATAGAATCACGCTTCCAGCCAATAGATCCATTAGAAGCATGTGACCAATAGAAGCACGCTACCCAATAGAAGCACAACCCCCATTTCAAGATTGAAAGCATGCACAAATTTACGATCATATTCAGACTGAATGCACATAAAATAAGACAATCTCACTTTATTTCAGAGACACAACAAAAACAGATACAAATGTATGATCATATTCGGACTGAATGCATATCAAATAAGACAATCCCACTTATTTTAGAGGCATGACAAAAACAAATCCATGAAATTCTTTAACTTTGAATACACGCCCATCCATGTATCTGCACTCGCGCAGTGCTTGTCTATTGGGACATATACGGGACATGTACTTTATAAGTTTCTACATTCGTAGGCAAAGGAAAAGAAGTGCGATATTGGTTGGTTGGTTGTTTGAGTCATATCAGGACAGGTACCGACTTGTGACAGTGTGCACTCACGGTAACTTTATAGTGCTGCTCCACTGGGAGACCGGAACCATGACCTGATATCCCACTCAGTCACATTATCCTGATACTGAGCTAACCATTCCTTGCCCTATCCTAGGAATGCTGAGCGTCAGGCTAGGCAGCAACAAGTATCAATTTTCTAAGTCATTAGTTTGACTGGACCTGGAATTGAACTTCCATTCATCCTCAGGGGAAGCCTGCGCTCTACCGATTCGGCCACCGCGTCCGTTACGAGATGCAATCACTGTAGAAGCCGAGTGACAGCGATTTAATACTATGTCACCAAAAAGAGCCACATTCATGATAAAACTGAGGAGGGTCATTGGTCGCAAAGCTCACGTTGCATTTGATTTGTAGGGAATGACACCCACTGCGCCTTGGCCTCTCCTTCGGGTGGATGGACGAGTCCACCTGATTGGCCAGTGGGCTTTCACACCTTTCCTGCTGCCGGCCCCCATCTCCCTGCTGTCTTTTCACTTTGCAGGTCACCCGTGACACACTCAGATTTTCCACCCACACACCCTTCTTCTGCTACCTTGTGTTCTGTCGCACTACTCTCTTTTCAAAATATAAGCTTTTGCTTTCCTGCACTTTCAGACAGTCTCGTTCCCCGAGGTACCTGTTGATACCATTAATCTTAAATCCCCAACTCAAATTAGGATAATTCAGAGAGAATTATGGTAATTAATTCTTAATTGAAGCCTATTCGGATTAAATTGAGTGTGTGTATAAATAGATATCAATTATGACGGGGATTCTTCTGAAATTGATACAGTGAAGGGTTTATGCACATACACACACATATATATATATATATATATATATATATATATATATATATAAAGTGTGGCTATGTAAGGAAGGAAGGATAGAGACGCGTGTTGGGTCGGACACTTTTATTGAGCGTCTGGGCAAGCGAGATAACAGGCATACCGGTAAAAGTTTGAAATCCAGTGTGGAAGTGACTTGCCCGGGCGGATTGGTGAGAAAAGCGCACGGTGGTGGCGCTAGTAGTAGGCAACCGGGGCAAATCAGGGCAAGTCACTGATTGGACAATAATAATATATCGAAGTAACATGATGGAATAAATAATAATAATAAAATACCCCTATTTATACATGCATAATAAATTATACGTACTATATATATATATATATATACCATATAGGTTCTGGCTACAAATGCAAGAGAGAAACAAGAGAGTAATGGGTTGGCAACTTTAATATATCACATATCTTTATCAATGGATCGGGCATGTAAAAGGAAAATTGGGAAGAGTAGGACGAGTCAAACGCCCAGCAGATGCTTATATAGACTGACGCAGGACCGCAGCATGGGACGCAGCACATGGGGCACAATAATAATATAGATATGACGAATTCAGCAATGCAATGACATAATAATAATAACAATAATAATCAATTGTATTTACCGCTGCCTATAGACGTATAATGTTTTATACGCCCTATATATATATATGTTTGTGCATGTGTGGTAAGGTAGAGACAGGACTGCGCAAATGTAGAATATGGTCTTTTATTATAGTCTTAATAATATTCACACAGGATAACCTGGAACTATTCTTAATCCATTATTATCACGGATGGCATATCACTGAGATGGTCATATTGAACATGGATTTCATTAAAGTAAGGCCAATACATAATGTATGAGAGACCAGTTATGTATACACGGACATTGCCGTACAGTACCCTAATTCAACGGACAACTGTGCATTGAGGCCGATGTTATCCTGACTTAGCAAGCGTCATATCATCAGAGGGGAAATCAAATGAAATAAAGATAATCTACACATAAACAATTGTCGCGGCATGACAAGGGTTCGCCGATCACAAGGGTCGCTGACGGCGGGCATGACAGAATTTGTTTATGTGCATAGGCTAATCACTAGAAATATATCAAGACAGTAGGAAAGAGGACACAAGACTAGAATGTAAGACTCTGAGAGGGCAGTGGTGAACAGGGAACTGCTTAAATAGTTCACAGTAGTGCCACAGTAAAAGTTTGCTTTATTTAACGACACCTCTACAGCACATTCATATTTATCATCGGCTATTGGACGTCAAAATTGTGCCCCAATGATGCTTATAGTTTATGGTAAAGTAGCATGAAGAGGTGGTTGCTATTTTTGCTTAGCATGTATTTCTACTCTATTAGTACGTCTCAAGCAGCCTGGACGCATACTGTAAGCAACCAATGATTGTTTGTTTGTTTGTTGTTGGTTTACGCCCTAGCAACATCTAAGGTCATATCAGGACGGGTACCGACTTGTGACAGTGCGCACTCGGGGTGACTTTTCAGTGCTGCCCCACTGGGACACCAGGCCGCCGGCACCATGACCTGATATCCCACTCAGTCACATTATTCTGACACTGAGTCAACCAGTCCTAGCCCTATCCTAATAATGCCGAGAGCCAGGCAACGAAGCGACAAGTATCAATTTTTAAGTCATTGGTTTGATTCGATCAGGATTCGAACCCACGAACTACAACCAATGATGATGTCAAATCGATTCAGCTGAAGTAAGGAGAGGTAGAGAAGGGGATGCGCAGCCGGAGATGTGTAGCTTCTTAATCACAGGTCCTGAGTCAGTACAGTCTTACCTGATCTCTTGAAGCTACCCACATGTCACTTATAACACGACGAAATCTCACCTGGAAGTAGACAAGAGAGACGGACAAGGTTAGCGCTGAAGCATGACTGGTCACGCCACCAGTGGCATGGCGGTGAGGCAAATAGCAAATAGTACACCTGAGCAGGTTTCGAACCCACACTCCTTGGCATTCCGGGGCGAACGTGATCATGCGATAACCATTTGATTATCTATGTTCCCTGATGCAATCACCTTAACCACATATACCTGTCAATGTGGCTTCTTCCATGAGAGGTCAGTACTGGCCATTACAGTTTTAATTACACTGTCCATTACACTTTATTTGAACTTATGCACATCTAAGTGGACTCAGCTTGTTAGTAATGGTTACCCGACGAGATCTGCGTTTGGCAGTGTAGGAATACGGTGGGAAAAGCTTGCTGCAAATAATGAAATATCAAATTACTTCGGTCACAATTGATCGAATTGTGTATGATTTGGCGTGGAATGACAAGTGAACACACCTTGCAGCCGCTATCCAAGGCCGTGCAGCCCGCCACCTCCTGATTGGCCGCAGTGTTTCCCACCATTCCACCCATCAGAATCCATTCGCCCACAGGAGTCACTGCCTCACTTCCTGGACGGCTGGTGACCTGAGCAAACTTACCGTCCCACCTGGCTATGCATTATTCTGTTTCTTTTCACCTTAGAGTTGCATAGTCCGATGCTTTTGACTTTCAGCCATTTTCTGAGATAAATACATTATGCTGATCTTTATGATCTATGTTACGTTAGTTTGAAGTAACTTTTAGTTTAAATGGCTAACTTTGGAGGTATTTGACGTTAAAACATGCCAAATTAATGTTGGCAAGCATGCCAAAACTCTGACACCATAGACTTCAGTACTAACCGGTTCTATTAAATTGACTTATTACGACTTTCTATGCAGCAACAAATGCTTAATAAGTGCACCAGTCTCTAAGTTGAATATATAGAATCAAATCTAGACAAGTATTTTGGTTTTGAAAATTTGATGTTTTCATTGGACTATGCAACTTTAAGGTTTGTCTCGGATGTCTCAGGCACTCTCTTACATCAACTCATTTTACCTGCACCATATCCTTCTTGTCGTGTTTTCACTGAATTAGAACTTTTGAGGCAACTATGTAAGTTCAATTCACTGCTATCTAAGTACAAGTCAATGCTATGTAAGTTCAATTCACTGCTATATAAGTTCAAACACTGCTACATAAGTTCAATTCACTGATATGTAACTTCAACACACTGCTATGTAAGTTCAATTCACTGCTATCTAAGTTCAATTCAATGCTATGTAAGTTCAAGTCACTGCTATGTAAGTTCAAACACTGCTACATAAGTTCAATTCACTGATATGTAACTTCAACACACTGCTATGTAACTTCAATTCACTGCTATCTAAGTTCAAGTCAATGCTATATAAGTTCAATTCACTGCTATCTAAGTTCAAACACTGCTACATAAGTTCAATTCACTAATATGTAACTTCAACACACTGCTATGTAAATTCAATTAACTGTTATATAAGTTCAATTCACTGCTATATAAGTCCAATTCACTGCTATGTAAGTTCAATTCACTGCTATATAAGGTCAAACACTGTTACACAAGTTCAATTCACTGCGATATACGTTCAAACACTGCTACATAAGTTCAATTCATTGATATATAAGTTCAAAACACTGCTAAATACGTTCAATTCACTGATATGTAAATTCTACAAACTAATATATATAAGTTCATTTCACTACCATTATCTACAAAACACTGATATGTACTACACACCATGTAAGATGGCACACACACTCGCCTGCACTAGCTACACAACATGATATCCAGAGGTGTGTGTGTACAAAGACCCTATAATACTAAGACGGCTCACTCCCTATCTCTCCCATGGTAATGTAAATTTCTCAGTGCCACCTTGTGGTGGGTTTGATCAGCCCGGCTGCTGGTTGGTGTTTCACATGTAAACACAATTATATTATACATGAGATAGGTAAGTATGAATACACATAAATATGAAATTGCTATGAACAAATACCCATCATCATCAGCATCATCATCAGCACCACCATCATCACACATCTTTCACATTCATATATTCATTTATACATATAATATAGCAACTGGTTAACCAAGACAACAGCCAGCGCACCAAGTGGTGGGTTTGATCATTTAGATTACACAGTACAGGCTGAGTGAGCCATCTTAGTATTATAGGGTCTTTGGTGTGTATGTGAAGCGGGACTATATGACTCACACCTACACGCAGTTGTCATGGCAACTCTTACATCCACAGTTGCGCATACATTCAGTAACAAGCCGCGGGCAGTATATTACGTACTGTATACTGTCACAAGCAAGGAAGTGCCAGGTGCCCACACCCATCTACCATACGCCGAACAGCGGCGGAGTCGCGCTGAATCTCCGCCGGTTCCACGAAGCTGCGCGCGGTTAGCCCAGTTCGATTACCAAGTACAAACCGACGGCCCCAAAGTAGCGCGCTGCACAAACAATTAAAGAGTTTGCGTTAAGCTTACCACTCACCACAGCAAGTCCCGCAGTGTGGACAAGGCTTTTCCCAACTTTCCACACCTGGCCTTTATCTCTGAAAAAGGACATTCTTTATTGACGGCTAAGGTATTACTAGTTAGACCACGTGATGAATTAAGTGGTGAGTCCTCGCTGTAATCCACTCACATACGGTCAGTGAAATGTACACAATTTAGTGAATGTATTTATCAAATTAACGTGGTTTCAATTGAAAGCAGACGACATTTACTGAGAGCAGACGACCGAGTGGAGCCAGTTGTGACCGCGTTAAAACAGCATGTGATCAAATGAAGACCCGCCGTGTAATTAATTGAAAGATCCCCCCAGGGGGCGCATCACAAACTTTCTAACGGTGGTTCACTAGTAAATCGCTGAGAGATTGTTGTTGCAATAGCAAAGATCGACATTTAAGAAAAGAAGCTAAATGTAATTCAATATGGAAATTTCGGATTCTACTTTCACCACATGGGGATATTTGTGTATTGCTATGTGGTGGTGGTTGTTTAGATGTGTGGAGGAGAGTGGATCTGATGGATCTGAGTTTGAAACATTACCCAGAAACCACCGCGCGTTAGAATGAATAACAAGAGGTTATTGAGGGATGTTGAATTCTGGTCCCATTCCTGCCCTTGGATCAAAGGTTGGAGTATGCAGTGCGTGGAGGGGGAAGTGGGGTGGGTGGGTGGGGAGGAGAAGAGGCGGGAAGCATGGAGGGGGTTAGTGTTTGAGTGGATAGGGGGAAGAGTGCAGTTAGGGATATGCATTTACTCTACATTAAATGTGGTTGGTAAGTGAACTTATAGTTAAGGGTACATTATGACTGTTAGCATCGTTGAAGAAGTAAAGATGCATATTCATATTGTTCTGCGTGTCTGCTATTTTCTGAGATTAATACATTAGATTTGTCATTATAACCTACTTTACTTTAGTTCCAAGATAACTATATTTTAAATCGATAACTTCAGAGATATTTGAAGTGAAAACATGCCAAATTTGACCAGCATGTCAACATTCTGACAAAATAGCTTCAACTGGAACAGGTTATATTAATGATCGTAGTGTCCACTTCTATGGAGTAATACATACTTAATGCATACATCAGTATCTAATGCCAGGTACACACCTACCGTTTATCTGTACCCACCTACCGTATACGATCTAAAACTGCCCGTTTTGTGCACAAAAGTCGTTAGGTGTGCGATCCCCTAGCACACCTACCGATTGCGATTCGCGACTTAAAACTCAGTTTTAGGGCTAAAACTGCTTGC
This sequence comes from Branchipolynoe longqiensis, assembly GCA_030323885.1. Lineage (NCBI taxonomy): Eukaryota > Metazoa > Annelida > Polychaeta > Phyllodocida > Polynoidae > Branchipolynoe > Branchipolynoe longqiensis. The sequence continues at coordinate 26,803,592 of CM059200.1, forward strand.
TTGCGATTGCGATTCACGATTCGAAAAATGAATCGCCCCATTTTCAGTTGTAAGCGAAACGGGACGGGGTCGCGAGTTTTAGTGTGCGAATTGTATACGGTAGGTGTGTACTTGGCATAAGTTGGATATGTACAATCAAACCTGGGTGAGCGCTTTGGCTTTGAAGATTTTATGTTTCCATCGGACTATGCAGCTTTTAAAAGCAATATTTGCATAGATATGTGATTGTAGCAAATACACAAGATGGTTACTTAATTGCAAGGATATTCTGACCATAAATTTCAAGATTAATGCAAATTTGTTGCTTGATGATTGTTGGGAGGGGGAGGTGGTCTCCAGAAACTATACCCAACAAATACAATATGACATATTACACATAGGTTTTATTCTATATAGGAAATATACTGTGATGGACAAGATTCTGTTCCACTTAAGGAATAGTTAATACATACACCGTGGATGCTTCAACCCTCGAGGCTGTACCCTGTTTGGTCTCAAATCTGGAATGACATGTCCCTTGTAGCTCAGACCTTACCCACCTATGATGCATTCAAGAATTACTCCAAGCATTTGTTTATAAATGTGCCTAACAACTAATACATTCCTTGTATAGATCTCAGTATGCAGGTATTGCAGGTATTGCAATACCTCAGGGAGTATGACACCCCTGCCCTGCAGAGTTGTAAACCACTGCCTTGTGGTATAGGTTCTTGACAGAACCGAAGGCTAAGGGAGCAAACCCTAAACAGAAAACCATGTCACTGTGGCAACATTACGCATGTTGGCGAGTCAACATGGATAATTTGCTGGCGGGAACTCGGGCACTATTTTCTTGCACTACTTTCTCGCTCACACTAGCTGTCTACTTACTACTTCCTTTTACTTCATTCTCACGATCGCTTCTGTCCATGCAAGTCGCTTCACTCTTGGTTGCTTGGTTCTGCTTGGCGTTTTGTCGTTATGGCGCCGAAGAAAGATAAGAAAGGAGGTAGGAGCGGTAAGGTAAAGTTTACCTGTGGAGCTGTCTCGAAGGCGATGACGAAAAGTCTGAGAGTTCTTCACCAAGTGGAATGGGTGGAAACGCCCACTGTGACTAGGCGTGCTGGGTTGGCGAGGAGGCCGGAGCCGGTGCCGTCAACTTCGGCGGCTCAGGATTTTCCGGACCCTGACAGTATGACAGTTTTTGAAATGCAAAAAGAAGTGCTTCTCAGGAACAGGGCCTTGGCAGTGCGTGTGGCGGATTTGGAGTCGCGCCGGTCTCCCCAGGAGAGGATACGTCCACTGAATGTCAGTATGCTGTCACCGCCGGGGTCACCGGTGGTCCTTCCCCCGCCGGTGGCCTCTCATTCTACAGTTGCTGTGGCGGTAGGTCAAGATCTCCCGCAGGTGCCTCAACAGTTGCCCCTGCCCGGTGCGGGCTCGGTGTCGGTTCCAGAGGTGGCGGCCCCACCCACTTCTGTCATGGCGGCCGCACCGGTGTCGTCAGTGGCGGAAGTGCAACAAGTTACAGCAGTGATGCCTGCGGTGCATGCGCACCAGACTGCTTCGGCGTTGGTGGAGTTGTTGTTGGACGGGTCGGCAGCATTCAAGAAGCCTAAAGGTATAGTTTTCCAACCACATAAGTTCATTACGCATGGGGATGCGTGTAGGTCGATACAGATGGGGGAGGTGACGCGGCCGGAATACTTTGGCGGGTTGAAAAGGTTAGCGGCGCACCCGTCTCTTCCTCCGGATTGGCTACCGGCGCTCTCGCAGCATGAAGAGGAGCTAGCGGAGACCTGGGACTGGCCTATGTGTCAACGCTGGTCAGAGAAGGTATTCAAAAGGATCGCAGCTGGAAGAATTAAAAATGATTGGGCAAGTGAAGCAGTGATCAAAGATTTACAGTGTGATGTTTGTTCGGCAGCGATGAAGCAGTCGCAGGCAGCGTTTCAGCACTTTGCATACCAGTCGGATGCGGGGAGGCAGCAGGCAACGGCTACGCCTGCGGCTCAGGCGGCGCCGTCGGTGGCACCTCAACAACAACAACAGCAGTCGACTCAGCCGATCAATCCTCGTGATGATTATGTGAAGGAAGTGAATGGTGTGCCCTGCCATAAGTGGAATTGGGGGGAAGAGTGTGGCTTTACCGAGTCACACGGAGTGCTCCCAGGCCATTACATTCATAACTGTGCGTGGTGTGCGCTGCGGTACAAGAGGCTGCTGTCACATTGCGAGCAGGATTGCTTGAAGAAGCGTCTGTTCCTCGATAAGAAGCCCACGCAGCCGGCGACTGCTGCAACGCCAGAAGTGAGTCTTGTTGATACTTCTCAGGTGTTCTCTTTACCGGCTACTTCGTCACGGCTGGTTGGTTCACACCAGGTGGGTGCCCGGTGTGAAGCCCTCGGCTGTGCTTGTGCGGTGCTGCCTCCAAGTGTCAAGGGTCATAGCTGTCAGCAGGTCGCGGGACTAGGACGGTGTGTTGACATTCCGTGTGAACAGCTGACCGGGCTCGCTGGGGCACTAGGTCATACACGGTCGCTTGCTTCCGGTGGGGAGCTCATGGCTGAGACTGCAATTCTAGACAAAGTTGGTGACTCGGATGTAATGTCAACTAGTTCTCCTGTTTTGCCTCCTAATATTGATATTACTCTTATGACTGATAACTGTGTTGCTCCTGTACATGATGATATTGTTGAGATTGATCTAACGAATGATTTCATGTGTGACTGCTTTGATCCAGGCTTCATCTTTGTTGATGATCAGTTGCCTGGTTCGGGTGGTGAACCCTATGCCCCGCCGTCACCTATTGACTATAGGCTGACGCTCTTGTCATTTTGGCCAGTCGCTGATGTTAATATTTGGCGAGATTGTAAGTTTTATCTTGAGATTTATGCTGCAGTTAGAGTCACAGGGCTTCCTATCTATCTTGAGGCGAGAGTTCCCGTTCCTTCAGGATTGAATATACGTAATTGGAGGGCGATGCTGGTTGATTACCCTGACATATCATTAATAGATCACTTGGAATTCGGGTGGCCAATTGATTATTCTGCTACCTTTCCACCGACTCCAACCTTTAAGAATCATGCTCCTCACCATGAGTTAGTAACGCATGTAGCATCATTTATAAAGAAGGAGAGTGTCTTCAATGCCATGTTGGGGCCATTTAAGGCGCCGCCTTTTCTTCCATGGCTACAGATTAGTCCAATGATGACTAGGCCTAAGAAAGATTCAGATGAAAGACGTGTAATCATAGATCTTAGTTTCCCGTTGGGAGCTAGCGTGAATTCAGGGATAAAAAGGTTTTTTTATCAAGGTAGGCCTTTTTCCTTCTCCGTTCCCTCTGTCACAACACTCACAGATAGGCTAATCGTTACTGGAATGTCCTCCTTTCTATGGGCAGCGGATCTGGCTCGAACTTACCGACAGCTAAGTCTTTGTCCGCTTTCAGCTCCACTATTAGGCATTATGTTAGAAGAAGATATATATATTGATATAGCGCCGCCTTTTGGCTGTCGCACCTCGGCACTCGCATGTGCCAGGACCACGAGGGCAGTAGTATGGTTGATGCGGCAGAGAGGGTATTTCTGCTTGTGTTACCTGGATGATTTTGTCGGGGTAGAGAAGACTCAAGAAAGGGCAATTGAGGCCTATAACTATTTCTTTAAAGTTACTACCAGCCTAGGCTTAGCTTTGGCGCCCAATAAATGTACTCCTCCAGCTAATAAGCTGGTCTGGCTAGGTTTCTTCATAGATGCCACTAATCTGACTGTCACTATTCCAGAGAAAAAGCTAGCAGATGTCCTCGATGAGTGTCGGTCATGGAAAGACAAGCAGGTTGCTTCAAAGAAGCAACTGCAAAGTATAGCAGGGAAGATGCAACATATAGCGAAGTGTATTAAGCCGGCGAGGGCATTTATGAACCGTGTCCTTGCAGCGATCAGGAGTTCGCCGAATGCTGGCCAGCATCCGTTCTCTGCTGAGATCCTTAAAGATATCGAGTGGTTTTTGACATTCGCAGCTAAGTTCAATAGCATTGTCCTACTTCCTCTGAAGCCAGTTAGTGTTTGGGTAATAGAGTGCGATTCTACTTTGAGAGCGGGGGGGCTTTCTCCTCAGTTGCATATTATGCAGCGGAGTACCCGGCTGAGGTTATTGATAAGTTGAAGTTTATAAATCAGCTCGAAGCGTTTAACTTGATTACGGCGCTTACCTTTCTCTTGCCTAGTATGCCTAGGAACTATAATGTAGTGGTAAGCACTGACAATTTGGTGTCTCAACAAGTATTGGCTTCAGGTGGAGGAAGGGACGAATTGTTAACTGCATTTGCAAGGCAAATTTGGTTGCTCTCTGCCTTAAATAGCTGTGATATCACAAACTTACATAAAGAAGGCTCGGCTTTGGTTCTAGCTGATAATCTAAGCAGGATGCCACATAATCCTCAAGCGAAAGTTGCAGCATTACTTGAGTGTCAACAACGTAACTTAAAAAAGGTGACAGTTGCTTTCTCCTTGAAAAATGTAGATTTTTCTCTGTAATGATCTTATCATGTTCCTGGAAGATAGCCATTTGTTCTGCTTCTATCTTCCAGGGTACAGCTTGACACATCACCTACAACTAGTCTCTGCTCTGTCTGAGGCTCTGTCTAGAGGGACTTGGGCAAACAAACGCCTGCATCTTCAAACCTATCAGAGGTTCTGCTTACGTCACCATGTCGACACGATGAAGCCCTCAGTCTATGACATTCTCTCATTTATCTTGTTCCTTAACTCACGCTTAAAATCCCCAGGATCAGTCGCTAATTACCTCTGCGGCGCTAAGACTGCTATAGAGGCTCTTGGTGGTGATGTTACTAATTTCAATGCGTATCATGTTACCATACTAAAGAAAGGCGTTGCCAAGAACTCAACCCATGTTCCATCACGAGCAGCTCCACTGACTCCAGATGACCTCAACCGTATAATTCGGTTTCTGTCATCACTAGGTGAACAGGCATTTGTTTATGTTGCTGCTCTCCTTATAATCTACTTTACATTATCTCTACAGAGTAATGTAACTTCACTGACCTCGGCTCTGATTGGCCCACATACCATTAGAGCTTCTGATATCACGAGGAGTAACAAGGGACTCTGTGTCTCGATCACTTCATCGAAGACGAGGTACAAGTCCCAACCGCCACTAAATTATCTACTCCCGACATTGCCTGCTTCTCCTTGTTGTCCTGTATCTGCCTGGCTGAGATATAAAGATTTCTCTAACCCCTCTCCTCTCTCTCCGGCATTCATCCTTCCTTCTGGGGTGCCTCTGACTGCCGTAGTTTTAACGAAAGTCCTTGCACTCTCTGCAAATGTCCTGTTTGGGCCTGAACGCTCTTTTACTCTGCATAGCCTTTGGAGGGGTGCGGTGCAGGCCTGCATTGCAGCAGGAGTTCCATTGTCCGATATAAAAGAAGCAGGTCCCTGGAGCAGTGATGTTGTATCCGCCTATCTACCGCAGACTGGTATTTCTGCGGTACCAGCAGCCCTCGGTATTATTTTGGGTTGATATGACTGATAATGATCTCATGATACAACCTTAGAGGTCTGATACTCACCACGATACAATATACATTAATTGCTATCAATTCATGATACGAGATACGATATCGATATGTTCTCCAGCCAAGACCGACCTGCCTGCAGGTTATGTTCTCCATTAAAATTGTGTTATTTCCACTTCTCTCTTGTCTCCATTTGTTCCCGTTAAATAAATTAAGGGCGGTTGATGTATGGAACTCCCAACATCTTCCGACCAGCGACTGCAGGGACAAATAGTTTTACGCCTGTCTGGAAAAGTTCTTGCTGGTCTGAAACCTCTATTTGCTGCCCGAGAGATTGCCGTTGGTAACTTGCAAAAGCCAGCAGCACTTCAACACTTTTGCAAGCAGTTTTCATGAAATGTATACCATCAAGAGAAACCTGAAGCTGAGAGACATTAAGACCGACTCATGGACATTACTCTCACAGTAGAGAGCTAAATGGAGAGCAGCAGTCAAGTAATGAAAGCAGTCTTTGTCGCATCGCGAATGACAGCATGATGATAGGTCTCAGTATTAGTAAATACCAAGTATGTACAATTTCATTTCTTGAAGTTGTTAATCTGGACTGTTATGTACTATTTCTTAGAACATCAAATTGCTATTTGTATATCTGTTGCGGTTCATGTGTTTTTGTGTGTGTTTTAAATTTCTTTAAATTTTGTTTGTTTTCTCTTTTGCCTCATATCACATCTTCCATAAAATTCACAAATCACTTAATTTGATATGTAAATAGTTCTAAGCACCATCTGGCCTGGATTGCAAGGCATCACGCCTCAGGTTGCATAAGTGACCTTGATGCTCTACAATTCCATGTATTAGCTTTCTTTTGCCCTCAATAACAACATTTATTTAAAGTTTATTCTGTCTACATGATAATGGAAGTGACCTGCCACTATCGAGCCTTGTCGCACATAACATGGTCAGAAGACAAGTCTTTCGGCGCTGAAAAAAATACCTTTATTCACTTATTAAAATGATCGTTTACAACAACAAAAACGATCCAGTTAGGTTTGGCAGATCCGAGTACATCCGTCCAACAAGGGCTAGAGCATAATCAACACTTCCATTGTCTGGTCTTGAGGCTCCAGACAGACTACTACACGATTATTATACACAACTCTAGGTGGCAGTGCTGATTCCATGAATACTTACAAAAAGAAGAAAAAAGACAGAATATGACGAAATGTTTGTATTGATCGCTGGTGATAAAAGCCAAGTTGAAATGTAAAACAACAACAAATAAACAAATACAAGATTAACAAATCAATGGTTAGCAAAATGAGTCCAAGTGAAATAAGAGAGGAGGGGGAAGTAGATTTTGTCGCTAATTTTATTCATGTATCTTCGAAACGATCTTGTTCTTTTATTGTTTGTGAAAGGAAGATGTTATGTATGTACTGAGGCATGGCGGGCCAGGAACCAGCCGGTCGGGACCAGCGTCACAGGCGACCAGCATAGACTGGCAGGCAATGGAATAAAGCATTCAGTAACTAGACCTCAACATGTGCAGTCGTTCCTGAGTTTTAACTTTACAGTAAGGAGATAACCGACCAAATTAGGTATCACAATGATGGATTAAAAAGACTAAATATAATCATAATAATACACAACATTGAATTACACTTGCTGAATGAGCTAATTATGATACAGCCAGGTGCATATATTTGGAATCTTTTTAGGAAAGTTATAACAAGTTATGTTTGGTAACTAAAATAACTGAATTGTTAGTGCAGCAGGCCCGGAACTTGCTCCTGTAGACGCCGTCTGCAGGGGCTGCCGCTAGGAACGCCACCAGCTGTGTGTGTGCTCGCATGCAGGTGTTCAAAGGGCCCGGTCTACTAAACTGCACTGCATTTGTATTTGATGGTGTGTCCTTTTGTTTACCCTCCACATCTTTTTCTTTTAAATAGACGCTTGGTATTTCAGTTGATCCGATATAGATAAGCTTTGTGACAATAAAGCTCTATATCAGAATTGAAGTGTGTCTTTATAGCCCGCCCAGCAGAACTGAAGCACATTTCATTTAAATCAATATATTCATTTATTAAGGACTTGAAGTTACGAGTAGGCTGGTAGTTATTGTCGGTATGGCGTCTGGAGGTGATGTGGTATAATCCAGGACCTGGCGGCCTGTCATCGACCGGAAGTGATGTCACAGATCTCGTGTGGCGAGATGTGGTTCCGCCGGGATCCGGCAGGGGGCATTGAGGTGTTTGGGTTTTGAATCCTGGTGGTGCCACCGCAGGAGCAGTCCCCTGTTCATGCACAAATTACCCATGTTGATGAACAACATGAACAATGTGTACAATTGGTATCTTATGCTGAATATAGATATAATGCACTATTCCCCAACTAAACAAAGCATGGACATACCTCCAATTAGTTCTTGAAGAAACAGCCGACAATTGTTAACCAAGCGTGCCAGGTTTGTGGATTTTGTTTCCGTGTTGGCTGAACTTTGCTTTGCAGTGTTCATTGTTTTGATACTTTGATTTATCCAACTAAAATTACACTCACTCCAATTGTTGGTATTGGATATACTGGTATTAGATATTCCCAATTAGTCCTCAAACAATACCCTCATCATCATTATCTGTCAGTCGTGATGTGACAACGACTGCTTTCATTACTTGACTGTTGCTCTCTATTTAGCTCTCTGCTGTGAGAGTTGCGTCCATGAGTCGGTCTTAATGTCTCTCAGCTTCAGGTTTCTCTTGATGGTATCCTTGAACCGGAGACGAGGGTGCCCTCTCTTTCTGTAACCAGAAGACAGTTGAGAGTAGAGGATCTGCTTTGGTAGCCTGTCTGATGGCATCCTCATGAGGTGTCCAGTCCACCAGAGATTGTTTTTGATCAGAAGATCTTCCATAGAGGGCAGCCCTGTCAGTTCGAGTATTTCCTTATTTGTCACTTTGTGCTTCCAGGTTAGCCTCATGATCAAATGCAGATGTCACATCATGAAGGCATGCAACTTTTTCACCTGTCGTCTGTGCACTGTCCAGGCCGCGGCTCCGTATAGTAGGGTGGCTAGCACGATTGCACGGTAGATCTTGCCTTTGACCCGCATGGACACATGGTGGTTGTTCCAGATTATCTGGCATAGTCAGCTGAAAGATGCGCTAGCCTTGGCCATCCTCCTCTGTATTTCAGGATCAATGCATCCATCACTTGATATAGTGCTTCCGATGATGAGGCATCCCATTGGGAGGTTGGTCGACTCCAACTCTGATGGCAGATCGAAGAAAAGAGGTAGGAAACCCCTTATTCCACACACCTACGGGATATGTTACAAAAGCTAAGGCAAGCTAGGCCTGGGGGAAATTAACTTGCATGAGTACTTTGCGGCCCTGTCACAAATGCGTAAGGACCCCAAAGTACCCCACTCATGGGTGAAACCCATGCTGGACCACCAGGATGAGATCTTTGAGATCGCATTACAATGGCAGTGGGACACGTGTCTGGCATGGTCGGAAAATGTGTTTGCTATAATTGACGAATGATGACTCCCCAGGGATGGTGTGATGCACAAGCCATGAATGACCTACAATGGGGAGTGTGCCTCTCAGGGATTTGGAAAGAGGAAGAAAAACGATCTGCTAAATCTGACTACCCATAGCATTCCTACACCAGCCGTACCGATGAACAGGCGAAACTGGGGAACTGACTGGGGCTTCACCAGCTCACACAGCCTGGGGGGTGACCGATTTGCGCACGTGTGCGGCTGGTGCGCCAATAAATATAAAAAGGCGAACTAACACTAGGACCAAGAGCGCAATAATAAAAATCAACAGATGGACAAGAAGGCAGCGGCAGCTGAGAACGAGGAAGCAACAAAAGCGGATTTTCGCTAACAGGCCAGGGTCAGGCCGAGCAGAACACCATACAAGAACCCCCCGAACCACCGAGAGTAACGGCCCTGACTTTAGTATTTATAACCAGACAGCTCCAGAAACCGCTGCACACGTGGAGGTGAAACACCCCTGATACACGTAGTGGCCGCGACATGGAGCCTACCCATGCAGTACCTACCGCCAGACGTTCCCGCCAAAACCCCACCACGTGGAGACACGACGCGACCAGACTGACCCACAGACACCCACCCACACAAGGCCTGCCAGGCGAGCAGCTCCCCCCACCACACACCTACCACACCCAACGACCCCCATGCTCGGGATGAACACAAGGCTGCCTCAGATCTCCTGGAACATGACACCCCAGGCGACAGCCTACCTGACACCGCATGACCGCCCACCCCCACCGGCGACACTAACGACCATAAAGCCGGCACTCACAGAGATGCCGTCCCCAACAGACACCGCCGTAACAACCCCGGAGCGGCCTGGAATGAACCCCCCCCCCAACACAACCCTGGTGCAATGGCCACCACAACCCCCTGCTACCCCTCCATCACTCCCACACCAGGCCACTCCTCCCACCCAGCCCCACCTCTCTGCCCCATGCCAAACACCAGGACCACCAGCCCCCGCCCAAAATATTGGTTGTAGTATGGTACCAACCAACCGGCACATCCGTAGCCTGCGTACAGCCCATCAACCGTCCACCGAATATCAACCGCGATATCGTGGTTGACAAACAGACTGAGCTGCTTGATGCCTTGTTCACACTAGATGACAAAGTGCAAGCCTCAGAGGACATAGATGATGTGAGCCAAAGCATCCCTGCGACTGCCCCATCCCATACAACCACTATCCTACAAACAGAAATGGAGCAAGATATGACCGATATCCGTTCCAACCATATGAAAGGACAACATATACAGCCACATATATACAACAATATCAGACGAACCTGCCTCCCCAACCACATAGTCGCAAGGATCCCCATATCATCAGGCTTCAGAATACACTGATGGGGGGACTTTATTGCCGACTACCACAACGATCAACTTGTCGATTTCCTGGAATACGGATGGCCCGCGGACTACACCGCCGACGCACCACCCGTCCCTTCCACACCCAACCACAAGGAAGATCCTGGACACCTCAAATAGGTACGCCGCCATGTACACAGTGAGCCAGAGTGAGGCGCCCCGCTAGGCCCCTTCACCGACCCTCCCTTCACCCCTTGGGTGCAGACGAGCCCGATGATGACCCGCGCCAAGAAAAACACTGACGAGCACCAGGTCATCGTTGACCTAAGCTATCCAAGGGGTGCAAGTATCAACACAGGCATTCGTAAAGGGTATTATCAAGGCAGACCAGTATCCTACACCTTACCCAGCATCGTTTACCTCACCGATGAAGTCCACGCCTCGGACAAGGCGCATACATATGGTCCATAAACCTTGCCAGGGCCGACAGACAGTTGTGGACATGCCGCTAGGCCCTTGACCTCTCGCTACCTCACCAAGGTTCTTCGGATGGCAGCTGCAGCCGCGGTTCGCTGGACTCCTTCTACACGATCCACAGTTTATGTCGAGGGGCCACCCAGGCCTGTCAGGCGGCAGGGCTGCATCTTCCTGGCATCATGTTCACCGGTTCCTGGAAGGCGATGGTGGTCCGATCGTATCTGGCTCCCGTGGAGGTCACCGAAGCCCCTCACCGCTTGCTGGGATGTTGATGAGCGCTGATTCCTCTATACTACACCTGCTCCTGTTCTACTCTGACCTGCTGATCTACTTGATACATTTCTGAACTAGGGTCACTGCCACTCCCTTGCCTGACCTACCTGTTGGTCTGATTTATTTTTAATAATTGTTTTAATTATATCTCCTTGTTCTCCTCTTACTGTTTTAGGGCCGAGTGAAGTGAATTAATTTAATAATATTAATACCATTAATAATATTAATAATATTAATAACAGTAAGGATAGTAATACTAGTAATAATAGTAATAAAGGGTATAATATTAATAATAGTAATACTAGTAATAGTAGTAATACTAGTAAAACTAGTAATACTAGTAAAATTAGTAATACTAGTAATACAAGCAATTACAGCAATAATAGTAATAACAGTAATAATAGTAATACTAGCAATACTAGTACAACTAGTAATACTAGTAATACTAGTAATACTAGTAATACTAGTAATACTAGTAATATTAGTAATACTAGTAATACTAGTAATACTAGTAATACTAGTAATACTAGTAATACTAGAAATACTAGTAATACTAGTAATACTAGTAATACTAGTAATACTAGTAATACTAGTAATACTAGTAAAAGTAGTACTACTAGTAAAACAAGTAATACTAGTAAAACTAGTAATATTAGTGATACTAGTAATAATACTAATAACAAGTAATACTAGTAATGCTAGGAATACTAGTAATACTAGTAATACTAGAAATAATAGTAATACTAGTAATAATAGTAATAAGAGTAATAATAACAATAATAGGTATAATGATAATAATTATAGCAATAATAGTAATAACACCAATAGTAATACTAGTAATACTAGTATTACCATTTTGACTAATATTACTAGCATTATTAGTATTACAAGCATTACAAATATTACTAGCAATAGTAGTATTACTAGTATTACAAATACTACTAGTATCACTACTATTACTACTATTGGTAGTATTAATACTATAAGTAATATTACTATTACTGGGATGGCTATAACTATTATTGTTTGTACTAGTAATAGTAGTGATACTAGTAATAGTAGTAGTATTACTCATACTAGTAAACTAGTAATACTAGTAAAACTAGTAATAATAGTAAAAATAGTAAAACTACTAATACTAGTAATTCAAGTAATACTAGTAATGGTAATAATACTAGTGAAACTAGTAATACTAGTAATAGTAGTAATTCTAATAATACTAGTAATACTAGTAATACTAGTAATACTAGTAATACTAGTAATACTAGTAATACTGGTAAAACTAGTAATACTAGTAATGCTAGTAATGCTAGTAATACTAGTAATACGAGTAATGGTAGTAATACTAGTAAAACTAGTAATAATAGTAATACTAGTAATGGGAGTGAAACTAGTAATACTAGTAATACTAGTGAAACTAGTGAAACTAGTAATACTAGTAATGGTAGTAATACTAGTAAGACTAGTAATACTAGTAATACTAGTAATGGTAGTAATACTAGTAAAGCTAGTAATAATAGTAAAACTAATAATACTAGTAATACTAGTGAAAGTAGTAATACTGGTAAAGGTAGTATTACTACTAAAACTAGTAGTAATAGTAATAATAGTAATACTGGTAATGGTAGTAGTCCTAGTAAACCTAGTAATAATAGTAAGACTAGTAAAACTAGTAATACTAGTAATAATAGTAATACTAGTAAAACTGGTAATACTAGTAATAGTAGTAATATTACTAAAACTAGTAGTACTACTAAAACTAGTAATACTACTAATAATAATGGTAGTAATACTAGTAATACTAGTAATACTAGTAATGCTAGTAATGTTAGTAATACTAGTAAAACTAGTAATAATAGTAAAACTAGTGATACTAATAATACTACTAATACTAGTAATGGTAATAATAGTACTAAAACTAGTAATACTAGTAAAACTAGCATTACTACTAAAACTAGTATTAATAGTAATACTAGTAATAGTAGTAATAGTAGTATTACTAGTAAAACTAGTAAAACTAGTAATACTAGTAAAACTAGTAATAATAGTAATACTAGTAATACCGGTAATACTAGCAATGGTAGTAATACTAGTACAACTAGTAATAAGAGTAATACTAGTAAAATTAGTAATAATAGCAAAACTAGTAATAGTAGTAATACTAGTAATACTAGTAAATCTGGTGATAATAGTAAAACTAGTAAAACTAGTAAAACTAGTAAAACTAGTAATGATAGTAAAACTACTAATACTAATAATACTAATAATACTAATAATACTAGTAAAACTAGTACTACTAGTAAATCTAGTAATAAGAGTAATATGAGTAATACTAGTAATACTAGTAATACTAGTGATACTAGTAATGGTAGTAATACTAGTAAAACTAGTAATAATAGTAATACTAGTAATGGTAGTAATACTAGTAAAACTAGTAATACTATTAAAATTAGTAATAGTCGTGAAACTAGTAATACTAGTAATACTAGTGAAACTAGTAATACAAGTAATTATAGTAATACTAGTAAAACTAGTAATAATATTAATACTAGTAAAACTAGTAATAATAGTAAAACTAGTAATACTACTAATACCAATAATACGAATAATACTAGTAAAACTAGTAATACTAGTCAAACTAGTAATAATAGTAATACTAATAATGGTAGTAATACTAGTCAAACTAGTAATAATAGTAATACTAGTAATGGTAGTAATACTAGTAAAACTAGTAATACTAGTCAAACTAGTAATAATAATGAAACTAGTAATACTAGTAATACTAGTCAAACTAGTAATAGTAGTAATGTTATTAATACTAGTAAAACTAGTAATAATAGTAATACTAGTAAAACTAGTAATAATAGCAAAACTAGTAATACTAGTAATACCAGTGAAACTTGTAATACTAGTAATGGTAGTAATACTATTAAAACTAGTAGTAATAGTAATAATAGTAACACTGGTAATGGTAGTAATACTAGTAAAACTAGTAATAATAGTAACACTGGTAATGGTAGTAATACTAGTAAAACTAGTAATAATAGTAAAACTAGTAATACTAGTAAAAATAGTAATAATACTAAAACTAGTAATACTAATAATACTAATAATGGTAGTACAACTAGTAATACTAATAATACTAGTAAAACTAGTACTACTAGTAAAACTAGTAATAATAGTAATAATAGTAATAGTAGTAATACTAGTAATACTAGTAATACTAGTAAACCTAGTAATAATAGTAAAACTAGTAATAGTAGGCAGTAGGAGGGCTATTAAGGAACGAAAGAAAGCTCAGCGTAAATTCCACAGGAGACCGACTGCTGAAAATCTGGAGCTCTTTAAAATTCTGCGCGCTCGCGCTCGCAGAACAATCAAAGAAGCGCGGAGGCAGTGTTGGAGACAATTTGTTTCTAGCATCACCATGCACACGCCGTTGGGCAAAGTATGGACAATGATCAGAAGAATCAAACGAAGGGGAGGTGATTCTTCTGTAGTCCAGCACTTGAAACACAACGGCACCATTCTCACATCACTCGAAGAAATAAGTGAAGAATTGGCTCGCACCGGTGCTGGAAACTCGTCTTTGGCAAACTGCCTCCCGGGCTTTCGGGTGGTCAAGGAACGCCAAGAGCAAAAGCTCTTGGACTTTTCTTCCGATGGCGAGGAGCACTACAACTCCCCATTCAGTATGTGAGTTGAGGTGTTCTTTGGAAAGCTCGCATGACACAGCAGTTGGACCTGATGGAATTCATTATCAATTTTTGAAACATCTCCCTGAACATGCACTGAGACTGTTGCTTCAACTCTTCAACAACATCTGGGAGTCGGGTGTCGTCCCCGCCTCTTGGCGGGAGGCGACAGTAATACCGATTCCCAAACCTGGTAAAGACCAGAGTGAAGCCCACAACTATCGTCCCATAGCCCTTACAAGCTGCATCTGTAAAACCATGGAGCGCTTGGTAAACAACCGCCTCGTCTGGCTACTGGAGTCAGGACACCACCTGTCCAACCTTCAATGTGGCTTCAGACGGGGCCGCAGCACCCTCGACCATTTGGTGCGCATGGAGACCTTCATAAGAGATGCTTTCCTTAAGAAGGAGCACGTTGTGGCTGTCTTTTTTCGACCTCGAAAAAGCCTATGACACAACGTGGCAGCATGGCATCATGGAGGATCTTCATGCGATTGGCCTTCGTGGCCACTTGCCAATTTTCATCAGGAACTTTCTAGCCTTCAGGCATTTCCGCGTCCGTGTCAAGACTACCTATTCCCGCCTACACTCACAGGAACTAGGAGTACCTCAAGGCAGCATACTGGCCGTGACCCTTTTCGGGGTCAAGGTCAATGGTATTGCTGCTGCTGTAAAGCAGGGGGTCTCCTGTAGTCTTTTCGTGGACGACTTTGTTTTATATTGCAGCGGTGCTAACATGAATGTCATAGAGAGACAGCTACAACCAAGCATAAATGGGATCCATCGATGGTCAGTTCTGAACGGTTTCAAATTTTCCAAGACCAAAACAGTCTGCATGCACTTCTGCCTGCTGCGTAGAATACATGCGGAACCGGAGCTGACCCTGGATGGGGATCCCATTAAAGTCGTTGAGAAAACCAAATTTCTGGGCCTCATTCTCGACGCAAAACTGTCTTTTGTGCCACATATAAAGTACCTGAAAACAAGATGCCTGAAAGCGCTGGATATTCTGAGGGTGCTGTCCAGCTCAGAGTGGGGAGCGGACAGAGATGTTCTGCTCTCCGTGTACAGAACCTTGGTTCGTTCACGAGTGGATTACGGCAGCATAGTATATGGTTCCGCAAGGAAATCATATATTGGGCTGCTAGACACGATCCACCACCAGGGACTGCGCCTGGCCCTTGGGGCCTTCCGCACCTCACCAGCTCAGAGCCTTTATGTCGAAGCCAATGAACCATCACTTAACAACAGGCGAATCAAACTGGCCATGCAATATGTAGTCAAGATAAAAACTAATGCATTGAATCCTGCACACAATTGTCTATTCGAGCAACATGACGAATCCAGGTATGAAGCCAGGCCAAATTACATCCGGCCACTGAGGCTCCGAATGAAACCTCATTTGGAGGCCTTGGGCGTGGATTTGGACGTGTTGGAGGATGCCAAAGTCCCAGAACATCCCCCGTGGTCGTTGAGAAAGCCATCGGTTATCCTCCGACTCACGGAACTGAGGAAATCTGGGACACATCCACTCGAGTACCAAGGACTGCATGCAGAGATTCAAGGCCAGTTTGCAGACCACCTCTCCATATACACTGATGGTTCGAAAGACCAAAGCCGGGTAGCTGCTGCGGCAGTCTGCCGACGGGAAAAATTTGGTGTACGTTTGCCCGATCAGAGCTCGATTTTCACTGCAGAGGCCCGAGCACTCCTTCTCGCTTTGGAGTGTATCGAGGTATCCAACCACACCAAGTATGTTATATACAGTGATTCGTTCTCTTGCCTCCTGGCTGTTGCTGGACTGAAAACGAATCACCCTATTCTAGCAACGGTTATTTATAAAATGAACCAACTGACAACAGATGGGTATGATATCCACCTGTGCTGGGTGCCTGGCCATGCTGGCATACAAGGAAACGAACGAGCTGATCGGGCTGCGAAGAAGGCCCTGAACTGTGATCTTGAACCGTGTCTGATCCCTCACTCTGATCTGAAACCACTAATAGCCACCCACATAAAATCCAAATGGCAACATGAGTGGGATGAAAACATCAATAAACTTAAAGAAATTGAACCATCTGTGGGAAAGCCACCACAGACTCATGCGGGAGGTCGGCGGGACCAAGTGGTCCTTAGCCGCTGCCGTGTTGGCCACTCGTGGCTTACACATGCTTTTCTGCTCAAGGGGGAACCTCCCCCTGAATGTATTGGGTGTCAGTCCCCACTGACACTCAAACATATTTTACTAAGTTGCGTTGATTTTTTGGCCCTGCGCCAACGGTTCTACACTGCAGACAGTATGCATGACCTTTTTACTAAGGTAAAACAGGAAAACATTTTAGCCTTTTTGAGGGCAGCTGGACTGTGCCACCTTATATAGTTTACTAAATGGATTCTATTAATTATTAATGAAACTTTTCTTTTTCTATGGGAATTTGTTTCCCTTGACCACAGATATATGATTGTGAGCTTTCTAATTTAATTAGTGTCTATTGGCACATAATTGATTGTCTGCTTTTACATGTAAAAGCGATGGTTTGAACAAAAAACAAACATTTCTCGCCGTGAATATGGCCTATGCTTCCGACACGGCGTAAAGCAACCCCCAATCAATCAATCAATCAGTAATACTAGTAATACAGTAATGCTAGTAATACTAGTAGTACTAGTAATGGTAGTAATACTAGTAAAACTAATAATACTAGTAAAACCATTATGACTAGTAAAACCATTATTAATACTAGTAATAGTAGTATTACCAGTAAACCTAGTAATAATAGTAAAACTAGTAATACTAGTAAAACTAGTAATACTACTAATACTAATACTACTAGTAATGTTAGTAATACTAGTAATACTAGTAATGGTAGTAATGCTAGTTATAATAGTAATAATATTAATACTAGTAATAGTAGTAATACTAGTAAAACTAGTAACACTAGTAATACTAATAATACTAATAACACTAGTAATACTAGTAATACTAGTTATAGTAGTATCACTAGTTTTACTACCACTAGTAACACTGGTGATGGGAGTAATACTAGTAAAACTAGTAAAACTAGTAATACTAGTAATACTGGCAATAATAGTAATAATAGTAATACCAGTAATAATAGTAATACTAGTAATAATGACAATAATAGAAATAATAGTAATACTAATACTGGTATTAATAATATTAATAATATTAATAATATTAATAATATTAATAATTTTAATAATATTAATAATATTAATAATTTTAATAATATTAATAATATTAATAATATTAATAATATTAATACTATTAATAATATTAATAATATTAATAATATTAATAATATTAATAATATTAATAATATTAGTAATATTAATAATATTAAGTATTTGGTGTTACAAGGAAGGGTATACTCGGTCAATTCAATAGAATATATTACCGTGGAATCATATGTGGGTACAGTTTTGAGAAGCACAACAAATTTAATTTGGTATGTTTACACTTCATTTATGCTGTCCCCAACCCCCCAAGTTAGTCAATTTAACTTACTTCAGACTAAGGTATGGCCCTGTCACACTACGACGTAACGACGTCAGCGTAGGGAGAACGTCAAAAACGTTGAAGTTCTCAGCGTAGCATGCAAATTTGGGCACAAGTTGAACGTGGATGCAGCGTAGTTGATGAGAACGTAACGATGGTAAAGCGTAGTGATCGCATCATTTAACGAGAGAGGACAACGTAATGACGCTCACGGAACGTTATGAACGTTATTCCATTGCCAGAACTATGTTGCTTTATGTTACCTTACGTTACTTACGTCATTAAACATTGGCGAAACGCTGAACGTACATTCTCCTGACATTCTCCTGATGTTCTCCTGACGTTCCCATTACGCCGCATGGACGTTTCCACCGGCTTTAATGTGGGTCAATGAGTGGAACGTAGTGCGGAACGTTTGACTAATGTCCGTTTAACGTCATTGACGTTCGCCGAACGTGTACAGAACGTACGGCGAACGTAAACCCTTACGTTCGCGTCACGTCGAAAGTTTTGAACAGGTTCAAAACCTTGACGCGCACCAACATAACACGACGTAACACGACGTAACGTGACGTAGCTCGACGTCAGTCTAACATCATTCTGACGTCATCATAACGTAACCAAACATACGGCAACGTAGTGACGAAAAGTGATCACGTCAGGCTCACGTTGGCTCGTTACTTCGTAGTGTGACAGGGGTATTAGGTAGATCATAGTGTTCGGCCTAATATATCTTTCTGGGAAAATGACAGAAATTCAAAACCATTGTTGCATAATCCAGTGGTTTCGAGTTTGGGCCATATTTATAAGTTAAATATACTTGGTTGATCATTATAATCTACTTTAATTTAGAATGCTTTCACTTCAAATATCTCCCAAGTTGATCCTTTATTATAAAAGTAAAGCGTTTACTTTCATGTCTAAATGTTGGCCACGATAGAATCCAATAGGTTGATTGAACTTGAATTAATATTTGTTTTATGCGGCAATAAATGTTCAATAAATGCACAAATTTAGGTAAGCGCTTTGGTTTCATGATATTTTCATCGGACTACGCATATAGTAGGTGTGGTTATGTTCTAAATTACGACAAGCATAACAAATTGCCGATTACTATTCATAGCAATGGCAATTCAGCAAAACTAAGCGATCCTTAGCCGCTTCCGTATTGGCCACTCGTGGCTTACACATGCTTTTCTGCTCAAGGGGGAACCTCCCCCTGAATGTATTGGGTGTCAGTCCCCGCTGACACTCAAACACATTTTACTAAGCTGCGCCAACAATTCTACACTGCCGACAGTATGCATGACCTTTTTACTAAAGTAAAACAAGAAAACATGTTAGCCTTTTTGAGGGCAGCTGGACTGTACCACCTCATATAGTTTACTAAATATATTCTATCAATTATTAATAAAACTTTTCTTTTTCTATGGGAATTTGTTTCCCTTGACCACAAGTATATGATTGTGAGCTTTCTGGTTTAACGAGTGTCTATTGGCATATAATTGATTGTCTGCTTTTACATGTAAAAGCGATGGTTTGAAGAAAAAACAAACATTTCTCGCCATGAATATGGCCTATGCTGCCGACACGGCGTAAAGCAACCACCAATCAATCAATCAATCATTGCCCTGATCCTATCCTATTATTGCCGAGCGCCAGTTAGGTGGCGACGAATATAAATATAAAAGTAATTCGTTCAAACTCTCGACCTTCCGCGTGGGAAGCCTGCGCTCTACTGATTCGACCACTGCGTCCGATCAACAACAACAACAAAAAAGCATTAAAAAACAACAGTTATACTTATAGCATGGCGCAACCTGCCATCCCTTTTCACACAATGCACCATCCAATCCGTAATCCACCTCTTCCCCAAATATGAACATAGGATAAATCAAAAGTGGCGGTTGGGTTGATCTGTGGACATTGGTCGGGTGTTGACTCCCTCTGCCCCCCAACCCCACCTCCCTCTCCCCACATCCCCCCTCCCCTACTAACACCATATTCCTGTAGCCGTGACAACAACACCACTCACCCTGACAAGCAGTCATCAGAGGTGACACGTGACATGGATAAAGCCTTCTCATTGGACGGCGCGCCAGCAGGCGGCGTGGGCCACCACTTGGAACTCTCCTGCGCTGAGGGCGAAACCTTAGACCCCAAACACGGACTGAGGCAATGGGAATCCGCTCTCAGGTTAGCAGCAGCCAAAGTGCACTTACACATCAGGGCCTATATGCAGGAGTCGGTGGTATTCGGTGATAGTGGGCCGAAACGGTGGTAGTCGGGAATTTCCCGGGTAGTGGCGAAAACTGGAATGCACAAGGTGGTGATAGGGCTAACACCAAACGCTTACCCGGTGGTACCTTACCCCTGGTATATATCAGGTATAGCGAGTTCATTAGGCCCAAATCTATTCAATGCTGTCATATTTAACAGAATTACATACGCAATAAGTGAAATTTTATCAATTTAACCCTAAATGCGAAGCGTTATTAAGGCTACTGCCGCATTGGCGGCGATATGAATAGTTATATTTTCGAATCGACGAACGTAAAGTAAACAAATCGCCGCCGCCGCATCGAAGTCGTTTTCCATACTGGCGGCGGCGGCGATTTGTTTACTTTTCGTTCGTCGATTCGAAAATATAACTATTAATATCGCCGCCGTTACGGCAGCACCGTTAATATTGCTTCGAATTTAGGGTTAATTTCATCAACTGTCACTTATTGCGGATCTAATTCTGTTAAATATGACAGCATTGAATAGATTTAAGCGTAATATATGGGTACAGATGCAGAGGGATTTCCCAAATCTATAAATAACTTCACGGGTAGCTATAATGTAAGTGGTACGCGCCCCCGCTTACCACTTGACACAGTTCCCGAGCTCGGAGGTAGCTATACGGGGATAGGCGGTATCACGAAATACCGCTACCACCGAGTCCTGCATACAGGCCCAGGAGTTCGTTAGTGGTGGAATGTCTTCGAAGGAGGTAACGAGAACTGCTAACATTACACCCATATGACAAAGGCTCATGACATATATATATGAAGAGTTCAGGAGCAAAACCACGGAAACGCCAATCCAAAAATGGAGATAAACATTGGAATCAAACCTACAAAAAGTTATTTTTTGTATATTCCTTTTTTTGTTGTTCATTGCTCAATAACCAGATGGTCATATGAAAAGTGGAGTTAGTGAGAATTAAACTTATTTTCATGTAAAAATATGTTATTTAAACTAGATTATTAGATTGGCGTTTACATGGTTTTGCGCCTGAATCTTCATATGTATATTTATATATATATATGCTGTATAAGAATTATAAAGGTATAATAACCCGGAATTGTATTCTATCCTAACACCCACCCACCAGTAATCGGGTGGTTGAGCCTCGGACCACTCATCTACTGCTCAGGCTTCAACTCCGACGGTGGCGCCACCACGCGCCTGCTCACTATCCTACTCTCTTAACGCCGAGAACTATATATTATATGTAAGGTTACCATTAACAACAACAATGAACCAGTGTGGGTAATATGGTTTATTGAGAATAATGAGATCAACGTATCTGGCTGGGCCAAAACCGCCCAACCGAATCAAAATAAAAACAAGAAAAATCAATAAAAATGTGGTTCAGTCAATGCGTGGTAATGAGGAGAGGCAGTCTCCAGACTCATACACTACTTATATACGGCGATCCAAGCGCCACCTGGCGGGTCGACCCGAATACGAATGGACACTACTAGTTCGGTTCAGCGTTTGCTGTGACGCAGCACTGACTAGCGTTGGGTTCTACCTAAGAAGTGGCACAATGGATAATTGCAATCGATAACATTGTCGAGAATTGATATTTTTAAAACACCATGAAAGGAGCCGTTGCCCCCTTACACCCGCATATACAAGTATACACTGAGTGTATGTGCATATATATATATTATATATATATATGTCATTTGCATATATGTTATTAGTCACTATATATATATATATATTATTAGCCTGTGTATATATACAATAGCTTTTGTATGGATAGTGATAAACTCTTTATCTCTTGTAATAATGCCTGTAGTGTCTGGCACCCCCCCCCCCTCCTGTCCTCGGTGGAGGGTGGGACCACCCATCATGCACCACGCCGCCTCCTGGGCGGGGCCTAGCCGCCACTTGCTCGGTGGAATGTATTATTATTATTAGCCTTTGTATATGTCATGGGGGTGATGAAAATGGGAAATACTGCGCCTAGAGCGGGACTCGAACCCACATCTCTTTGCATTCCGGGCCAGTGTGCTAACCATTACACCACCTAGGCTCCCTGATATCAACAGACTCCCCATGCCTACCTGTCTATGTGGTTACTTGCCTAAGAGGTCAGTGCAGACCACTACACTCGTCCCCCTGGAATTGTAAGTCTTGTAATGCTTACAATTACATACATACAGGCAATGCACTAACACACACATACACAGGGTAGGTTCAACAACCATACAGCGCAAAGCTTGTACAGGATCCTGATCACGGCAACCAGTGTCATGGGGGTGATGAAAATGGGAAATATTGCGCCTAGAGTGGGACTCGAACCCACATCTCTTTGCATTCCGGGCCAGTGTGCTAACCATTACACCACCTAGGCTCCCTGATATCAACAGACTCCCCATGCCTACCTGTCTATGTGGTTACTTGCCTAAGAGGTCAGTGCAGACCACTACATATATATACTTATATATACATATATGTATTAGATCCACATTCCCTTATCCGAAATACTGAAATGCAAAAAGTTCTGAGAACCGAAGTTCCTCTTGTTTGTGTACGGTAATTGTGTACAGTATACATAACTGTGATGGTATTTATGGCCTTTATCTATCTGACCTCGTCTGAAAATTCATACATTTCTCTGGAGAAATATTAATGTGTTTCATTATGTTTCATTTGAAGCTGTATATGCTTAAAGCTGCATAGTCCGATGAAATATCAAATTTTCAAAACAAAACCAATTATCTAGATTTGATTGTACATATCTAACTTAGATACCGATGCACTTATTAAGCATTTGTTTCTGCATAGAAGGCAAAACTGAGTCAATTTAACAGAACCTGTTACTGCAGAAGTCTATGGTGTCAGAGTTTTGACAAGCTTGCCAAAACTAATTTTCCATGTCTGCACTCAAAGTATCTCAAAAGTTTACCATTTAAAATAAAAGTAACTTTGAACTAATGTAAAGTAGATATTAGTAATCGATCTAATATATTTATCTCAGAAAAAATACAGAAATTCAAAACCATCGGACTATGCAACTTTAAGTTACACCAACTGCTATATAAGTTATACGAATCTTACCTAGGTACAGATGATGGATCCAGAGGCTTAGCACCGAGGTAAAACCTTCGTGTATCTGGTCCATAATTATCACATTACCTCATTTATCGGCGTATTACTCTATAAATAAACTGTAATAATATGTGTAGTCTTTATTCGTCCCACTTAATGTGAGTATTCATATGTTTTGACTACAGTATTAATGTTTGATACATAATTTTATTCTGAAATCCGAGAAACTCTGAATTACAAAATAAAACTGGGCCAAAAGATTTGTCATAAGGGACAGTACACCTATAGACATATATGTATTCTAATTACATTCTTTGCGATTGATTCATTCATTTGCGTGTTATGTTGTACAAAGCTTTTGGTTTTGAAACCTCAACAGGACGACTATAGTCTGGAGACAGCCCAGGTCAGTGGAATATTTATAGTGCTACATCACTGAAGTCCATACCTCAAGCAACCATTATGCGGTAGCCGAGTCAGTCACATTATTGTGACATAAACTAAACCCATCTCACTCTCTTAACTAACTAATTTAGTTGTACTATTAATGACCAGTATTCGTTTTTATTTCTGAATGTCTGGTTTGACTTAGTTAGGAATCGTACCCATGACCTACACGATGGGAATAGGTCCTCTAACCATTAGTTCAAATAGGGGAAAGCGCGTTGTCGACGACTTCAGGTCTTCCTATCAAGAAACACCGGAAATACGTCACCTTTGAGATGCGTCTTGGGCTAGCACAGGCTAAAGAAACATATCCTTAGAAATAATGCCACATTGAACTTGGATAAGTGGCACTGGGTGCGGTGGCCGAACCAGTAGAGCACAGCCCTCGCATGCGGAAGATCGGGAGTTTGCGAGTTTGGTTCCCAGTCGAATCAAACCAATGACATAAAAATTTATACTTGTCGCTTCCGAGCCTGGTGCTCCGCATTATTAGGATAGGGCGAGGACTGGTTAGCTTGGTGTCAGGATAATGGGACTGACTGGGATATTGGATCATCGTGCTGGTGGCCTGATTTCCCAGAGGGGCAGCACTATAAAATCACCATGAGTGCGTAGTGTCAGAAGTTGGTACCCATCCTGATATGACCTTAGATGTTGCTAGGATGTAAAACAACAACAACCAAACAAAAAAAACTTGGCTAAGTAATTAAGTCTAATTAGCAGGCATCCTTAATTCATCCATGACATAATATTACTTTATTTACTTTTGCAGATATTATTTGCCTTGTTGAAATTTGCAATTCATAAACCCTGTTGTGCTAATAAAGCATCATATTCCTTACTTTTTCTGATATTCTTTTTCATTTTAATATTGTTTTAATATACATACTATATTATTCTGATCCGATAATTACTCTCTTTATCTGTTTCCAATAATATGTTACCTTTTATTATCCTTATCGTTGCTAAACTGGTTTTCTTTTTCATGTCCGATTGATAGCTAGATTCTTCATAAAACATAACTTAAGTTAGTTTATTTCAGCGACAACAAACGACAACAAATGTGAGAACTAATGCCATCCTTATTCAATTAACCGCTCACACTCAGTGAACCTAATGGAGCCGAATCTAATAAATGCAGAGATGAACCAACCCAGACAAACCAGGCGTATGTGTCAACAAATAAATCTGACATTCCATAACCACTATTTCCCATACGAACGCCATGCAAATGTGAAACAAAAAAAGGGTTATCTTTGTTAAATATTTCGTCTATGTATTGACATGTTTCAGGTTGTTGTTTTCTTGCGAATAGAAATCAATGCGCCTCGAGCAGTATTGGAACCCACTATTCTTGCAATTCCAGGGCTAGCATGATAGTCATTACACTACCTAGACTCCCTGATGCAATCACCTTACCCACACCCATCTGTCTTTGTGGCTCCTTGCCCGAGAGGTCAGTGCAAACTACTACACTCGTGCCCCTGGAACTGTAAGTCTTGTAAAAGGTTTACTTCCATAAGTCATTTAATCCTTACAATTAGATACAGACAGTCAATGCACTTACATGTATACAGACACAGGGTAGCATCATTAATCATACAGGGACCAGACGGGATGGCCGAATGAGGTAGAGCATCCATCTCCCATGCTGGTAGTTTGTGGGGTCGTGGGTTCGATCCCTCGTCGAGTCAAACCAATGACTGTAAAAATTTATACTTGTTGCTTCCTAGCCAGTCGCTCGGCAGTATTAGGACATGGCAAGGACTGGATTGCTCAGTGTCAGGATAATGTGACTAAGTGGGATACCAGGTCATGGTGCCGGCGGCCTGTTTTCCCAGTGGGACAGGACTATAAAGTTGCCATGAGTGCGCACTATCACAAGTCATTACCCATCCTGATATGACCTTAGATGTTGCTAGGAAGTAAAACAACAAACAAACTTAAACATACAGCATGTAGCTTGTATATGATCCTGGTCACGGAAACCAGTGCTGTGGGGGTGATTAAAATTGGAAGCATTGCGCCTAGACCACATTAAAAAGCCACACTTCTTGCCATGTCTGGGCAAGCAGGCTAACCATTATACTATCTAGGTTCCCTGATTTAATCACTATCTACCCACACCTGTCTATGTGGCTCCTTGTCTGAGAGGTCAGTGCAGATTACAACAGTCTGTATGGTGACCGAAAACATTAGAATCCACACCTCATTGTAAACCACAAATCACTCATTTAAATATAGAACCATTACTAACAGAAAGAACACCCTCACACAACACAACTTATGAAACGAATTGATAAATCACAATATTGCCTACATGTATGTCCATATATCACTATGCAACTAGATATATAATAATTGCTGACTCCTACTTTATGCATATAGATGTAGCTGAACTTATTCAGCCAGACTGGCCACCATTTCTGCTTTTTCATATCAAAATAAATATGGGGCTAGGAGAGTCATTGATTGGTGGATTGGTGGTTGTTTTATGCTGTGTCAGCAACAAATACCATACTCACAGTGAGAAGTGGTTAACTTCTTTTCTCTTGTTTTAGGATTCAACTATTCTAAGGACAGATCAGGTCGGGTACCAACTTGCGAGAGTGTACACTCATGGCAACTTCATAACGCTGCCCCACTGGGAAATCAGGCCACCGGCATCATGACCTGATATCCCACTCAGTGACATTATCCTGATACTGATCTAACCAGTCCTTGCCCTATCCTAGTTATGCCAGGTGCCAGGCTAGGAATCAACAAGTTTTAATTTTGTAAGTCATTGGTTTGACTCGGCCGGTATTTGAAACGCCGACCTTCCGCACGGGAAGGCTATGCTCTATCGAGTCGGCCACCGTGTCTCGTGGCATAAATACAGGTCAGTGATTTACTTTGGAAAATACCAAGCTTTCATGAGACCAGGCAGCTTTGATAAATCTCTCACTCCATTGGTCTGTTTTAGTACAGGTCTCTCTTATTTTATATTTGTCTTTGATGAAGATTTCCAGCACAGAGTGTCAGTGTTGGGAACAGACAGACGCTTAGTAGCGAGGGCCACCACAGGTGGCGCCACCAGTCGTGTTTGAGTGCAGGTTGCACACTTTAGTATTCAAATAAGGGGAGTATTTTAGGCACTGGATACATGTTAGCATTGAATAGACGATTACTATAACACATATAAGTTTCCAGATGCCATTATATATGTGTTGCAATATATATATACATATATAAATACACATATATATAAGCACATATATACACACACATATACACACATATACACACATGTATACACACATATATACACACATATATCCATACATACACAAATATATCAATCAATCAATAGTTCCATCCTCTAGTCGAGGGTTGGATGCAATGGTTCTCCACTTGTCCCAATGGTGTGCTGTTCTGATAGACTGTGAATAATTCAAGCATGTCCACTGTGAACTATTTGTAAACCATGATGTTCTTGGTCTCCCTCTCCCTCTGCTGCCATTCACCTTCCCTTCCAACAATGTACGGCATACACAAATATATACACATATATATATACACATTTATACACACATATATGCACACATATATACACACACATATATATACACATATATATACACACATATATACACACATGTACACATATATGCCCACATATGCACACACATGCACACATATGCACACATATGCACACATATGCACACATACGCACAGATATACACACATATACACATATATACACATTTATACATGCATATACAAATATATAAACACCAGTGGATCAAAGAAATGAGTAACTTTAAGTTATTAATTGCAGCAAACAGATAAAAGAAGGCGGGTCACTTATTTTTGCAAATACTGTCACAAATTGTGATGAATCCAATTATTGGAACGCCAACACAAAAACCTGCTGCCATCGGTTCACACCCCTGAGTGCACACTCACAAAGGTTTGGTTACACCGCTCACACCAATCAATCACACTGCCCCCAACACACGACACAGTCTGACGTGTAATATTCTCCACAAAACCAACATCAAGGGACCGCCCTTCAGTCCCGGGTGGAGTACGGGCGCGAAAATTAATTTCTCAAATTAATATTCGCTAAATAATCAAAATTTGAAATCGGTGATTCAATATAATACACGTGCATCGAATTGAATATTTCTAAATTTATATATATATTATTTTCCTTTGCAAAATTTGGCGGATTTGTTTTAATTTTGTATTTAGCTGCATGCTTTTGTTTGTCGGGCAGGACTTGGGACACGAACAAATAAAACAG
Organism: Branchipolynoe longqiensis; assembly: GCA_030323885.1. Lineage (NCBI taxonomy): Eukaryota > Metazoa > Annelida > Polychaeta > Phyllodocida > Polynoidae > Branchipolynoe > Branchipolynoe longqiensis. Next base: position 26,832,011 of record CM059200.1, read on the forward strand.
GCGATTGTATTCTGCTTGGAATGTGAGGAATGTGATTTAGATGGGGGTTCAAACAACATAGTCCGATGAAAGCATTACATTTTCAAAACAAAAACACTTACCTAGATTTTATCATACATTCTCAAAATATAGTATCCAGTCCTGATATGACCTTAGATGTTACTAGGACGTAAAGTCGCAACACACAAACAAAATATATTACTGCATAGAAACGAATACTAGCTCAATTTAATTAAACACTTTACCACTGAAGCTGTTGCTGTCCGGAATGTTGACATACATGCCACAATTAATCTTACATCGTTTCATTTCAAATATCTGCAAAGTCAGCGATTTCAGATAAAAGCTATTTCAAACTAAAGTCATGGCCCTGTCACATTACGAGGCATCTCCCCAGGCATATGTTATCCATACGTTGTTAGTTTGTGGACTGTACATTCCCACTGCCTTTAAAGTAGGTCAACATAGTGCAATGTAGTGAACAAGATTTCACTAACGTATGTCTAACATACATTGACATACCCTAATGCATATATAACATACAGCAGACGTAAAATCTATATGTTGTCGAACGTTGTCATACGTCAACAGCTTTGTGCATGCACAAAACTTTGCTGAGCCCCTAACGTGCGATGCTGTATCTCAGCGAACGTTGATGTACATTGACATATACCAACGAGTGCCTAATACACGCATAACGCAAAACGACGTATCCCGATGTAGCGGGAAAAAGTCACATATGTCAACGTTCGTTTGTGCGATGCGTCCTAATGTGACAGCACCATAAGGTAGATAATACTTAATAGCGATTAACTTCTAAAATATGGCAGAAACTAAAAACCTTCCGATTATGACACTTTAAAAAAGGGATAGAAATCAACCTAATTCCGGTCAAATTATGTGAACTGGACTTTAATACAGAAGATCCCAGTCTAAGTAACAAGAAGTTTGTTTTATTTGCAGTTTGCGTTATTTTCTGTTCCAACTAGTGGTCCACAACTTATCGGAAAGAGTAGCATATGTGGTGGCAGTGGGTTTCCTCCAAAGAAATATGTCAGAATGATCCCAGTCCACAGCCAGCCAATCAGGCACCTCCACAGTCAGGGTGGGTGGCACCCTCCCCCAGTAGGGGTAGCTGTCACTCAACCCAGCTGCAGGTGGTGCCCTGTGTGTATATGCAAATTAGGCTGGTGGACCTGCCCAGTGGTCAAGGCAGGGGGGGCAGGTAGTTATACAGTTACAATAGATCTCTGTTAAAATGGTCTTTTCTCCAATTGCACTCTTTATGGATGCATAGAGAAACATTTCAACAATCATGTACTGCCTCTTATATAGGAACATCTCTTCATTAATCTCAGGCATAATATATGAACATATATTTCACACAGCTTATATCATGTCATAATGGGAGTGGGATATTATTACTTTTAGTTTATATAACATCGTCCCCACTCTGTCGCCCAAGACTAATAATGCTCTCTGCCAATATATAACTCTTAACCGAAAATCCGTATATTTTTACACTATGTTTGCCGTCCAATAGCCAATGATAAAAATCAATGTGCTCTAGAGGCGTCGTTAAATAAAACAATCTTTCCTCGCGTCCTGGTACAGATGTTGCTAAGGTGTGAGACCCCAATAACGAAGTTGTTGTTGTTTTACGTCCTAGCAACATATAATGTCTTATCAAGACAAATACCGACTTGTGACAATGTGCACTCATGGCGACTTTATAGTGGTGCCCCCCTGGGAAACCAGGCAGCCAGCACCATGACCTGATATCCCACTCAGTCACATTATCCTGACACTGAGCCAAACAGTCCTTGCCCTATCGTATTAATGCCAAGGGCCAGGCTAGGAAGTGACATGTATCAATTTTTAAGTCATTGGTTTAAGTCGACCCGGATTCGAACCCACAAACTCATGGGTTCGGATCTCCCGATCTCCCAAAACAGGACACGGACGCTCTACTCATTCGGCCACCCTGTCTGGTTCCCAATAATGGATCGTCAGTGCTGGAATGTACATGGTGTTAATAATGAACCAGGATGCTGAGGTAGTTTCAGGGGTAAACACGTGATGCACCGATACAAACCTAACAATCTCCACATCAGCGAGTCGATAATATGAAAGCACGCGAGAGGTTCATAATCTCGCGGGGCCTTCTTTCCACTTTTGGTTTCCTCCATTTAAAGAGAACTGAAGTTCAAAAGAGGACTTCACACAAAGGAGGGCCAAATGGTGTTTTATTCATGATGAGTGTGCTCTATCACCGGCCAGCACCGCCCCGCACGCCCCGGCATCACCCGGCACCGCCCCGGCACCGCCCCGGCACCACCCCAGCACCGCGCCGGCACCGCCCCGGCACCGCTCCGGCACCGCCCCGGCACTGCCCCGGCACAGCCCCGGCACCGCCCCGGCACGGCCCGGCACCGCCCCGGCACCGCCCCGGCACCGCCCCGGCACCGCCCCGGCACCGCCCCGGCACCGCCCCGGCACCGCCCCGGCACCGCCCGCACCGCCCGGCACCGCCCCGGCACCGCCCCGGCACCGCCCCGGCACCGCCCCGGCACCGCCGCACCGCCCCGCATCTCCCAGCCCGGGCACCATCCCGCATCCCCCGGCACGCCCCGGCACCGCCCCGCACCGCCCCGGCACCGCCACGGCGCCGCAACGGCACCGCAACGATACCGCGCCCGGCACCGCCCCGGCACCGCCCCGGCACCACCCCGGCACTGCCCCGGCACCGCCCCCGGCACCACCCCGGCACCGTCCCCGACACCGCCCAGGCACCGCAACGATACCGCCCCGGCACCGCCCCGGCACCGCCACCACCCCGGCACCGCCGTGGCACCGCCCGGCACCGCCCCGGCACGACCCCGGCACCGCCCCGGCACCGCCCCGGCACCGCCCCGGCACCGCCCCGGCACCGCCCCGGCACCGCCCCGGCACCGCCAGGGAACTGCAACGATACCGCCCCGGCACCGCCCCGGCACCGCCCCGGCACCACCCCGGCACTGCCTCGGCACCGCCCCGGCACCACCCCGGCACCGCCCCGACACCGCCCCGGCACCGCAACGATACCGCCCCGGCACCGCCCCGGCACCGCCCCGGCACCACCCCGGCACCGCCCCGGCACCGCCGTGGCACCGCCCCGGCACCGCCCCGGCACCACCCCGGCACCGCCCCGGCAACGTCCCGGCACCGCCCCGGCACCGCCCCGGCACCGACCCGGCACCGCCCCGGCACCGCCCCGGCACCGCTCCGGCACCACCCCGCATCGCACAACCCTACCACCCAGTCACTGTCAAAGTCCCGCCAAAATAGTTGTTGGTTGGCTGTCGGGAGTGTTACGTCCTGGTAACATCTAAGATCACATCAGGATGGGTACCGACTTGTGACAGTGTGCACTCATGGCGACTTTATAGTGCTGCCCCACTGAGAAATCAGGCCACCAGCACCATGACCCGATATCCCACTCTCTTTTGAAGATGTATACTGCCCATCATGGATAAGTCTGGATATACTAGTTTTCACCATTAGACAGTTTACCGATAGAAAGACACAGCCTATACTTTTACCAACTAAAGGGAATTTTAACCTTCCAAACCACATAGACATTGTATGAGAGCAACTGGCCTTTTGATGACACTGCAAGTTATACCCAGTCACATGACTCTGACACTGAGCTAACCAGTCCTTAACATGTCCTATTTATGCGGAACACTAAACTAGGAAGCGACATGCATCAATTTTGTAAGTCAACGGTTTTAAGCTAAGATTCCTTACACGCGGTATGCGGTATGCGAATGCGAATGCGACAAAAAATCAAAATGCCTTGAAGCCTATATGGGCTACATTCCTTACAAGTGGTATGCGAATGCAAATGTGAATGCGAATGCGACAAACCGATCGGTCCATGTAGCGATCGGTGCGGCATGCGGCATGTGGTATGCGAATAGAAACCTCAGTCACACTTGTCCATTAGTTTTAGACTAGGAGAGGCGACTGATCATTACGGAATGGTCACACACAGGGGTGTGGAGGGGAAACATATGGAAGCGGTGGTGGTGGGGGTTCGGGTTGGTAAAAATGCTACCATAGCCACAAAAATATGAATACTTATCTATAATTTGGTAATTATAAAGGTGGGAAACCCCATGTGACGTACCAAGAGATACATAGATATAAATGCCATATTAGGTCATATACAGTGCAGTATGGAGTATACTTGTTTATTTTTATTTTTTAAATATAGCCAGTTGTGTGCCGCATGCCGCATGCCGCATGCCGCATGCCGCATACCGCGTAGAAGGAATCCTCCCATCCGCATACCGCATACCGCATGCCGCATACCGCATACCACATACCGCATACCAGGAATCTTAGCTTGACTCGACTGGGGAACTGCTGATCTCGCGGCAAAATAGTCCGAGCTTTAAAATGCTCGAAGTATCACAAGGGTCTGCACGAGAAACCGGATGCGGTCGCTGAATCAGTGGAGTGAAGGCTTCCCGTGTGGAAGGTTGGTAGTTTGAATCCTGGTCGAGACAAACAAATGACTTACAAAATTCATACTTGTCGCTACCTAGCCCGGGGCTCGAGATTAGTAGGATAGGGCAAGGACTGGTGAGCTTAGTAGCAGGATAATGTGACTGAGTGGGATATTGGATCATGGTGCCCAGTGCCCTGATTTCCTAGTGGGGCCACACTATTAGGTTGCCATGAGTGTGTGCTGCTTCAAGTCGGTAACCATCCTGATATGATCGTAGATATCATCCTGATATGACCATATATATCATCCTGATATGACCATAAATAGTTGCTCGGATGGAAAGCCCCAACAAAAAAATAAATGAACCTACACGAAAAACTTCATCTCATTAGAAGTAACTGCTTTGAAAAAAATAATTATCACAATAAAAAGATATTCCGAAGCCGTACTGTTAATTTTCTTTCACGTGTTAGTCGATGTAATAATATCTAATGTCGGTGCGCGAGCACAGGTTGATTGGTTGTTGGGGTTTTACGTCCTGGCAACATCTAAGGTCATATCAGGATGGGTACAGACTTGTGACAGTACGCACTCATGGCAACTTTATAGTGCTGTCCCACTGGGGGACCAGGACCATGACCTGATATCCCACTCAGTCACATTATCCTGATACTGAGCCAACCAGTCCTTGGCCTATCCTAATGATGCTGAGAGCCTGGCTAGGAGGCGATAAGTGTAAATTGTTATGTCATTGGTTTGACTCAACCACAATTCGAACCCATGAACTCATGGGTTCGGATCCCCCGATCTCCCAAAACAGGAGAAGGACTCTGTACTCATTCGGCCATCCCCTCTGGTGCTAGATCACAGGTCTTCCGGTCATGAACTTGAACAGTTTGTCAGATTAAAGAGGTATTACATTACAAATATTGCTAAATTGTAATAAACCAAGTACACAAAGTAAATATGAATCGCATAACTCCAGAAAAAAAAAACCAAATATAATGACAAGCAATAAGTCCCTTATGGCTGAGTAGGTACATCAATTATAATTGCATACCAACATGAAAGATCAAAGTGTCTAAGCTGGAATACTTCCCCAGATTTATTCCTACATGTTCAACTTAGATAATTATGTATTTATTATATTTGTATTGCTGGATATAAAGAAAACACTGTTTAATTGACCAGATGGGATGGCCAAATGAGTTAGAGCACCCGTCTTCTGTGTTGGTAGATCGTGCGGTCATGGGTTAGAATCCTGGTCGAGTCAAACCAATGACTTAAAATTGATACTTGTAGCTTCCTTAGCCTGGCACTCAGCATTATTAGGACAGGGCAAGGATTGGTTGGCTCAGTGTCAGGATAGCATGACTGAGTGGGATATCAGGTCATGGTGCTGGTGGCCTGGTCTCCCAGTGGGGCAGCACTATAAAGTCACCATGAGTGCGCACTGTCACAAGTCGGTACCCGTCGTGATATCACCTTAGATGTTGCTAGGATGTAAAACAACAACAAACAAACAAAACACTGTCGAATTCATAGAACCTGTTAGTTTTGAAGGTTAGTTGGTTGGTTGTTGGAGGTTATGTCCTGGCAACATCCAAGGTCATATCAAGACGATTCTGAAGGTTATGGTGTCCATCATTTCGACGTGACCACCAAAGGTCAGTTTGCATGTTTCCACTTTAAATATGTCCAAAGGTGGTAACTTATGTAAAGTCATCGGGTTGTATAACTGCAAAGTCCCATGAAGGATCACATTTCCAAACCAAAGCAGCTATCTAGAATTGGTTTGACCTATCTACCTTAGGTATTGGTGCACTTATTAAGAATTTGCTGCCACATATAACTCATATTAATATAAGGGAATACCGAGGCGATTTCATAGAACATGCTACTATTAAAGTCGGCAGTGTCAGAGCTTTGGCGTACTTGCAAAAACTAACTTGACATGTTTAGCCCCAGTCACACCTCCCCCGACGATTTTTAGCCGGACCACCCGGACCACCCTGGACTGCCCCGGATAAAATCGCTATTTTTGGTCATTTTTGCCTCGCTCCCACACCTACCCGGATGAGCCCCGGTTCGCAGCCATGGATTAGTCCTGGATCAGCCCCGGATCGGCCCTGGACAACCCCCGGACAACCCCCAGACGACGCCCAGACGACGCATGGATGACCCCCGGACAACCCGGATGAGTCACAGATCACACACGGATGATGCCGGTTAACCCCGGATTGCAATATTCCCCGGATCGCCCCGGATCACCCCAGATGTTTTAAACATTTTAAAACATCCGGGGCTGACCCCGGATGAGGCTGGACCAGCCACGGATCACCAAGGATCACCAAGGATAACCAAGAACCAGCCATGGATGAGCCAGGGATCACGCCGGATCGCCACGGAACATGCTGGATCACGGTCCGGGGCTCATCCGGCCCCTGATCCGGGTAGGTGTGCATGGGGCTTTAGCACTTCAAATATCTCAAAACTTAGCAATTTAAACGAAAAGGCATTTCAACCTAAGTGAGGGATTATAACAATCAATTTAATACTTGTATCTCACAAAAAATGATAGAAATTCAAAACCATCGGCCTTTGCAACTTTAACCTATGTGAGGAACTCAATAGTGTGTCCAGTAAATTGAACAGCATGGTATTCTCGCTTAGATTTATAGATTTATCTGCTTCAGTTATTCATTTACAGAACTATAACTATATAAATAATATTGGTTATTGCATAGAATACCCTCCAACGATTGATGTCTGGTTAGGAGCAAATCAATGTATACAAATATACACTAGCAATTCATATACTCACCAGATTAAAGTGCACAGGCCGAGGATAGCATCAGATTTTCAAAAGCAACACATTCACCTAAATTCGATCCTATATAGTTACCTCGGGAAGATAGAAGGGAAAAGACCAAGAGGGAGAAGGAGAACAACATGGATGGACAACATCACTGAGTGGACAGCAATGAGCTATGCGGAATGCGTGAGAGGAACGAATGACAGGAAGAGATGGAGGTCCATTGCAGCCAACCTTCTTCAAGAAGACGGCACCCATTGATTGATTGATAGTTACCTTCGATACTGTCGTACTCATTAGATATTTGTACTAGCTTGATACTCCTGTCCTACATAGCTACAGTCGGAAACTAGATAAACAAAGCCTATATCGAGCAGTTTGGGGTGCACTGATACTGCAGCATAAAATGAACACTCAGTTAATTAAATATATACTGTTATTGTTGCAGCCTATCACGTATTTGGGGTGCATGCCCATATTAATGTAGTATTCTGGCACTTCAAATAACTGCAGGGTTAACTCTTTGAAATAAAGGTTACTTCACATTAAAGTAAAGTCGATTACAATTATCAAACTACTATAATTCTCTATGAAAGAAAATATAGCAGAATCCCAAAATCATCACACTATGCAACTGCAATGTGTACACAGCAAAGAGTATATAACTGGCTACAATAGTTATATGAACTGAATTTAATATTTCAACTCCTATGTACCAACGTGGATAATTTACATCTGGGAACAAACTGGAGACAAGAAAGATATGGAAATAACAAAAATTGTATTGGAGAACATAACCTGCAGGCAGGTCGGGCTTGTCTGGAGAACATATCGATAGCGTGTATCATGTATGGTGTCAAGAATTAATTGACAATGAAGTTTTCAGGTATCGCATAGGGTACCAGCAAGGTTAAAGGATGTCATGATCAGTGTCAGGCATATCAAACAAGTTTAAGTGATTAGAGAAATGACTAGTTAAATGTTGTTAGGTTTGGGAAATGTAGCGGGCAAGAAAGAGATGACAGATAAGACCTAGCCCAGAACCAGCAGCCCTCAACCCCTACCCCTTACCTCCTTCAATATCGGGTGGGTGGGTGGGTGAAGCGACTTGCCAGGAGGCAGGCCAGCGTGAAAGTGAAGTGCGGGTCAGCAGTGAGTGACTGGGAAATAGGGCAAGAAAGTAGTGCCGAGAAAAAGTAGTGCATGTGTTCCCGCCAGTGCCAACATGCGTAATGTTTGAAAGGAGAAGTTAATTAAAAAACTTGAATTGCCTGCATTATATATTAGCCTATCCAGTGCGAACAATAACCACACCCATTTTAGTATCTGCTAATGTCAGTATTGATTGAGAACTTACCTTTCCCTGCCAAATGGATGCGCTAACATACCCTAATATGAAAAAGGTAATCAATAAGTTTTCAATTCATTGAGTTCTCCGGAAGTGGAATCATGAGTGGCATACACTGAATGACATTCGCGAGTATGAATAGATAAGGCTGTTGAGATGCTTCGTTCCTTTTTATTTCTGAATCAGACATTCATTACAGTTTATATGGCAGTCACTATTACAGTAGTGGAACTTGACAAAATGTTGCCATGTGAAAGTAGTCTCGGACAATAAAACGCGGAAATCAGGCCGAGACCTAGGTTCCAATGGTGAATTTCCGCGATAACGCGAAACATAGGACTAAGAAAAGAACTGTCAGTGTGTCAGGGAATCCCCCCAAAAAAGCCGGAAGTCAAGTTTCAACTGGTCTTGTTGTGACTATATTATCGCCCATACCTAGGCCTCAACCCATGTTGCATCAGTCTACCCACCCACCTGGAATATAACATGTTCATACTCATGTATTTCGTTATAATGTGTAACTCACATTGTATGGGCAAACCTCATTTCAGTTTTGATCGGATTGTCGATTTGATACTATATTTGAATTGTAAACATCTACCATATGTTCATTGAATGACTATTTAATAAATGTGAACAAAATAAAATCATATTTCAGAAGATCAATCAGATCGCACTGAGAATAGGCTTTTTGAGATCAAACCCAGGAAGTAGGGACTGATTTAACCAACACCATGTGTCCGAGACTGTACACCCCATTGGCTTACTACTAGATGTCTTTTGTTGTTGGTACATTAGTTGCTTAAGGAGGGGAAATTTCAATCACGGACGATTGGTCTTCCTCATTCCACTGCTCCTTGCCCTATCCTAATAATGCTGAGCGCCTGGCTAGGAAGCGACAAGTATCAATTTTTAAGTCATTGGTTTGACTCGACCAGGGTTCGGACCCACGATCTACCAAGATGGGAGACGCACGCTCTAATTCAGTCGGTCATCCCGCTTGGTTGCAACCGTTTGTTTCTTTGTTGGGGTTTTACATCCTGACAACATCTGAGGTCATATCGGGATGGGTCCAGATTTGTGACAGTACGCATTCATGGCAACTTTATAGTGCTGCCCCACTGGGAGACCAGGCTGACGGAATCATGACCAGATTTCCAACTTAGTCCCATTATCCTGATACTGCGCTAACCAGTTCTTGTCCTATCCTATTAATGCCCAACACATGGCTAGATAGCGACAAGTGTCAATTTTATAAGTCATTGATTTGACTAGTCCAGACTTCGAACTCCTGACCCTCCGCATGTGAAGCCTGTACTCTACCAATAGGCCCATAACGTCTGATTTAGTAGTTGAAATTCTATGACGTCACACGGCGAACGGAAACGTGGATTTATATATATTATAAGGCATCCACAAAAGGCTTTAAATATAATGGAAGTGATAGTTGCATTTATACTATTTTACAAGTGTGCAAGGAGTCCCAGGGCCCCATCACTCTAACACTACCAGTTCAGCACGGTTATGAGGGCTGAATGGCCGCAGCTTCACCAGGGACCCTCAGACCATGACTGGGTCCTAAATAACTCCCAGAGAACAGGTTGATTGGTTGGCTGCTTGTTTGAGTTTTACACCGTGGCAACATGTAATGTCATATCAGATGGCAGAATAGATTGTTTCATGCTGCACAAATTATGATTACTAATATTTGATCATGATCATTTTTTTATATCAGTAAAGTTGTGTTGGTCAGGTTACTGCCCCTTTAAATATTTCTTTTTGTGGGAAGAGAGTGGTCAATAAATAGTTGATGTGCCGGGACAGCGCACTCACCAGCAGGGGGCAGCTCTCATCACATTAGAGACGCCGAGACTACCAAACACAATACATCTAAATAAGGCCTTTTCACGCACCGCCTGCCAGCCAGATACACGGACCGGGGTGGGAGGGGGGGAGGGAGGGGGGGGGGGGATGGAGTGGGTGTGAGGGGTTGCGGTGGGAGGGTAGGAAGGGAAGGGGAGGGAGTGGGAGTAGAATGGGAGTGGGAGAGGGAGCGGGGGAGGGAGGAGGGAGGAGGGAGAGGGATGGAGTGGGTGGGAGGGGTGCGGTGGGAGGGGGTAGGAGGGGAAGGGTTGGAGGTGTGAGTGGGAGTGGGTCAGGGAGCGGGGGAGGGAGGGGGAGGAAGGGGGAGGGAGGGAGAGGGAGGGAGTGGGGTGAGAGGGGTTTCGGGTGGGAAGGATTGGGAGGTGGGAGTGGGAGTGGAAGAGGAGGGGGCGGGAGGGGGTGGTGGAGGACGGAGGGGGAGGAAGTGGGTGGGAGAGAGTGGGTACGGGTGGGAGGGAGTGGGAAGAGTGGAGTGGGTGGGAGGGTGGGAGTGGGTAGGAGGGGTGGGAGAGGGTGGATGGGGTGGGATGGGTGGGAGTGAGGGTGGGATGGGGTGGGAGTGAGGGTGGGATGGGGGGGAGTGAGGGTGGGATGGGGTGGGAGTGGGGGGGGCTGGGGTGGGAGTGTGGGGGGAGGGGTGGGAGTGAGGTGGATGGGGTGGGAGTGGGGTGGGATGGGGTGGGAGTGGGGTGGGAGGGTGGGGGAGTGGGATGGGGTGGGGGGAGGGGGGGATGGGGTGGGAGTGAGGGTGGGAGGGGTGGGAGGGGGTGGAGTGGGTGGGATGGGGTGGGAGTGGGGGTGGGAGGGAGTGGAGAGGGGGGGGGGAGGGGTGGGAGGGGTGGGGTGGGTGGGGGGGGGGGGGAGGGGTGGGATGGGGGGATGGGGGGGAGTGGGAGTGGGAGGGGTGGGAGGGGTGGGGTCGGGGGGGGGTGGGGAGGGTGGGATGGGATGGGAGGGTGGAGTGGGGTGGGTAGGGGTGGGACGGGGTGGGTGTCGGTGGGAGGGGTGGGCGAGGGTGGGATGTGATGGGATGTGGGGGGAGTGGGAGTGGGTAGGGGTGGGACGTGGTAGATGTCGGTGGGAGGGGTGGCGAAAGGACGTGTTCTGGACGGACACTCGTAGAAGACACGTGAATGGACGGGAAACGCCGGGGATTGTGAGCAGGGTGCGGGGGGTGGGGTGAGCGGTGGTGGGAAGTGTGTGAGTGTGTGTGGAGGTGGAGGATGGGGGCTGTGAAGGGACCTGAGGTGCGGGTGGGTACAGATTTATTGCACTGCCGAATTCGTAACGGGCCTTTTTCTGTACCGCAAGGGGTATTACGTCGGGCACAGCTAACGGTACAAGTACCGCTTGAACGGTACTATTGTGCATCATTAAAGGTGCATGGTCCATTTAGAGCATGACATTTTCAGATTCAAAACACTCAATCACATTCGACACTACATATCCAATTTAAACACCGGTGCACCTATTTTATAAACAGTTCTTGCTGCATTGAATGGGATACTTTCTGAACTAAATAACGTATATATACATTATAATTTATAGAACTCATAATTTGTATAATGCATAACTTATATAACTTTTAACTTACAGAATTGATAACTGATATAACTTATAACTGATATAACTTATAACTGATATAATTGATAACTGATATAATGTATAACTGATATAAGGTATAACTTATATAAATTATACGTTATATGAATTATACCTTATATAACTTATAACTGATACAACTTATAACTGATATAATTTATAGCATTATATAAATTATACTTTATATAACGTATACCTTATATAACTTATAACTTATAGTTATAGAACTTGTTACCATGTAAGCCTACAATGTTCTCCATTTTGATATGCACATCAACATTCAATTTGCGTGTTTCTAATTAAAATCTCTCCAATGTTAGCTATTTATTATAAAAGTGACTTCAAAACTAAAGTAAGGTGATGTTAGAACAATGTAATATATCTATCTTTAAAACATAACAGAAAGCAGACTGTGCAACGTTAAGTGAACTTCTCTAATACTGAGTTATTCTGTCCCTTGTCCCACTGCCTAAAATAAAGCTTCGGTGCAAGTGGTGATGCACATGTGATGTAATAAGTAGAGAATGACAGCGTTTGGTGCCGAGTTTGGGAAGAGAAATTTATCAGTGACCAAAGTTAATAGTTTTTCCGTGTTCATTTTGGACAATACAAAATAACAATACATCAAGTCAACTTTACAATTTACTTGGAAATAATGACATCACAGTCAAAGTAAATAGCTACCATAGAAATAAAAGTGTGTATCTTCCTACTGCAGGCCACCTTACTAGTGATTATTATATGCCAATTAGCTTCGTGAATGGAGAAGCAGCATTTCGCTCTTTATTACAAGTTACATGAATTGATATCTTTGTTGTTGTTGGTAAAACAGTTTATTCATCAGAATATAAATTTGTTCAGTGCCGAGGCACTGGTCTTTCAGGCGTTTAGATTACATAAGCGGGTACTTAGATAGGGCATATTAGTACAGTGTGAAGGGTGTTAGCACTGGTTAGTGTATTCGTGGGGTAGCCATAATAAGTTCAGTGTTATGGGTTAAGATGGTGGGTCGCTGCAAAAACGGTGCTGCTATTGCTGTGTAGTTGAGGTAAGTAATTGAGTGAGTGTGTGGGGGGGGGGGGGGCAAGGAGGGAGGGGGGAGGGAACAAGGCAAGGCAAATGATCGACACGATGGTGTTTGTTCAAGGGCCTGGCCAGTGAGATGGATTCTGATCAGTGACTTAAAGCTCCGGTATGAAAGTGCACTTCTAATAGCAGATGGTAGTTTGTTCCATGTGTCCATTCGGGTCAAAGGCAAGATCTGCCATGCAATCGTGCTATCCACCCTACTATATGGAGCCGAGGCTTGGACAGTGTACAGATGACAGGTGAAAAAGCTGCATGCCTTCATGATGCGATATCTGCTTTCAATCATGAGGCTAACCTGGAAGGACAAAGTGACAAATAAGGAAATACTCGAATGGACGGGGCTGCCCTCTATGGAAGATCGTCTGATCAAAAAGAATCTCCGGTGGACTGGACACCTCATGAGGATGTCATAAGACAGGCTAGCAAAGCAGATCCTCTATTCTCAACTGTCTTCTGGTTCAAGGATACCATCAAGAGAAACCTGAAGCTGAGAGACATTGAGAGCGACTCCTGGACACAACTCTCACAGCAGAGAGCTAAATGGAGAGCGGCAGTCAAGTAATGAAAGCAGTCTTTGTCGCATCGCGACCGACAGCATGATTATGATGATGATGAGTTTGTTCCACATTTTGTTGCCTTTAAATATTGGTGCCTTAGATAGTTTTGTTTGTGCTTGGTCTAGGAACACTGAGGAGTGTTCCATCTCCCATTCTTGTCTGCCTGTTCAGTGGATCTCTGTATTGTAGTTCTTTTGATCTTTTCTACATTAGTGATAACAAATGAATGTCCTGCTGCTGGGCTAGGATTTCGAGATTTGCTTCTATGTGCATGTCCTGTAACTCAATATTTTACACTTAAACATAGTTCTACGTGCTTGGTTCTGGACTTTTTGCAGCTTGTCCTCTGGTTGTTTTGTTCTTAGGCTATAATTTATCTTGTTATAGTCAAAGATGGGCCGAATTGTGGTCTTATATAGGAGCAGTGCATTATTCTTACTAATGTAGTCTCTCATTTTTCTGAAGCTAGTTAATTTGAAGGCCAGGTGTTGATTGAGCCTGCAGATATGTTGTCTTATATTTAGTGTAGAGTCAATTGTGGTGCCCAAGTATTTGTAGGAGTCAACTTCTTTAAGCTTGACTCCATTTGTGGTTCAATCTTTTGTGCCTTATGCTTTTTTGATTTTGTGCCATAGACCACATATTCTGTCTTAGATGTGTTCAGTGTTCATTTATTTTCCCAGGACGACTCACCAGTATGGTAGGTGTCACCCCTACCAAGTCAGCTGCCAGCCTGACACCTCTACTGCGGACCACAAGTGCTGCATCATCAGCAAATAATGTGAGCAATGCTGACTCTGAGATCATGGGTAGGTAATTTAGCAATAAATTAAGCCAATGATTATAATTTAATCATGTCCTGATCTGACCTCACATGTTGCCAGGATGTAAAACTTCAGCACCTAACAAACCAACTTATAATTTATTTTAATCTACCCTGACAGTTTCTTTTATTTGAAGGAATAATTCTGGGAATATGCGATGGGAAAACCAGCAGAATTAATGTTGGTATGCACCGTGAGATTCTGGGTTTCATGTACCCATTTTCAAACACAAGAACACAGTATAACAAGACCAAACTGCAATAATTGTTTAAAGTTGCATAGTCTGATGGTTTTGAATTTCTGTATTTTTTCTGAGATAAATATATTAGATCGATCACTAGTATCTACTTTACATTAGTTCAAAGTTACTTTTATTTTAAATGGTAAACTTTTGAGATATTTCGAGTGCAATCATGGAAAATTAGTTTTGGCAAGCTTGCCAAAACTCTGACACCATAGACTTCTGCAGTAACAGGTTCTGTTAAAGTGATTCAGTATTGCCTTCTACACAGAAACAAATGCTTATTAAGTGCATCAGTATCTAAGTTAGATATGTAAAATCAAATCTAGATAATTGGTTTGGTTTTGAAAATTTGATATTTCATCGGACTATGCAGCTTTAATAACTGTGCCAGTACATACGCTGGATATGCACAATAACATCTACGTGAATACCCCCGATACCAAAATGCTTACATGGATTCGACCCTACATATCCAGATGATAACAGATTATGCAGCCTTAATTAAAATGTATAAAATGAATGTTGGGGCGGGCGGTGCGGGTGGGTTGGTGGGTGGGTGGGGGGGGGGTAACTGAGCGGTAGTGGGTGTGTTCTCGTGTGAAGGGCTTTTGATGTCAAAGCTACAAAGAGATCCCAGTTGGTGTTCTCAACTTGATCTCCCACCCAAACGACCCCTGCACCACGTGACAGGTCACGCTGGTTCTCGGCATTCCCTCGGTCCATTGGATGGCTAGGGTGGATCCTACACTCGAGCAGACAATTACAATACCTGCGCAGCCATTCACCTGGGGGCATCCTCCATGCAACCATGCACCCACCCACACACTGCACTACTCAATCACCAACCAGCAGCCGCGAAATTAACAAGTAAATTCAACTCCTCTCCCCCCATTCGGACCAAAACTGAATTTCGCTGAGGATACTATTTACACAGGAATTGTTTTGTACTATCTGCACCACTACTGCCGATATTTGAACAGTATCAACAATATGCCTCTACAAGTGAAGAACCTACATTGTGAGACTGACTGTGAATTGTTAGCTGAGCGCCGCCCTTCGCCCTTGCTGCTGCATTAAGTCAATGCAGTCTACTGGTGTTAATGACGGCGCACTACTTTCTTTCGGAAACCTGTGAGCACTATCACGCTTTGAAGATTCCTACGCGCTTCAGAGCTAGTGAATGTCGCTCCTTGTGAAGTAGTCCGGATCAAAGTAGTTACCTGCAGAAGTCTACGCACCCCCACACACCCACACACGCACGCACCCACACCTCCACCCCCCCCCCCCCACACACACACAACCCATCAGCAGCACCCACAGGGTGTTCACCTAAATATTCCCCAGCTGCATTTTCTGCAAGGTTAATTAGATTATCCAGGCCAAGATACAACGGTATTGTGTATCAAGGTTGATTTGTATTACTTATGACATAACTGTGATATTCTTATTAGTATTATTATTATATATAACTGATGTCTCCACATTTGTGGGATTCCTCTGAGAGCTAGACGGGTGATCTGCGGCAGGTCTGAAGGACACTTTCAGCTCGTGGATGAAAGTGGATCCCAGTGAGAGGTCAACTGGGTGTATTTGCAGACTGCATGGATCCCTCTATGAGCTGCTGATGCCACTGCTTCAGCTCGATCATCACCTGCAGTACCTTAGCTCATCGGATGCAGTTGGATGGGCATGGGTCGGTAATATTAATGTACTAGTGAAAGATGCCATGGTGTATTTAAGCTTTAACCCGTGACGCACCAGCTATACATACACATATATTTATTTTTACAGATAGGTTGGTTGTTGGAGGTTTACGTCCTGGTAACATCTAAGGGCATATCAGGGCGGCCTACATATATCCATACAGATATCTATGCATATATGTTCCTGGTTGTCCATCGGCGTGATTGATGACAGCAACTCATCATTTGTTGTGAATTGGTCGATGACTGATGAGTCCAATTTAAGCATGGAATGTGTGGTGGCACATTGGACGTGTGTGTAGCTGCAGTTAGAGAGTCTGGTGGGTGAAGGAGATTACCTTTCCTCCACTGACGCTTTTGCTTAGCTTGAGATATATGAATGATATATAATGTAGATATCTTGTCTCTCTATGTAGATATATATATACACATATATGTGCGCATACATATAAGTGCGCATACATATATAAACATATACATATATATATATATTATAAATATATGATTGGACGTGGATACCAAATTGGTAAGAGTATTGGCTTTCTATATGGAAAGTACTGAGACAACACTGACAGTGACAAAAGAATAAACATATTTACAACAACAAGTAAGACTTCAAATCCCAACCATGAGACCATCCCGGCAGCATGACCTGATATCCCACTCAGTTTCATTATTCTGACACTGAGCTAACCAGTCAATGCCCTAGACTTATATTATATATATATATATATATATATATATTATATATAGTTTGTTTGTTTGTTGTTGTCTTACGTCCCAGCAAAATATTATATATATTCATGTATTTTTATATATATTTATGTATACTCCCTCCCAGCACCAATCCCAGGATGTAAGTGGAAATGACATGCATATCATCCAGATTTAAAAGACATGTCATCATGTGAGAAGCTGCCACCAGACACCCCCCTCCCTCGTAATGCCTCGCACCTTCGGCACTCGTACATTCCACGAATTTATCTGACAACCCAAACAAAAAGTCCTAGCTACGGCTATATAGAACAGCGTCTCCATACAACCGCCATCTGTCAGTGCGTCTGCGCCCGTCCTGATATGACCTTAGGTGCTGCCAGGACGTAAAACCCCAACAACCAACTAACAGGTGTTCCTAGAACACAGCTCTACCATACTACACCACCAATGCTCACAAAGTGCCCAGTGGGACTTGTCGGCGCTGACTGTCTGGTGACTACAAATCCGCCACCAGATGGCGTGCACCCCGACCAACTCATCTGATCCTCTGTTTGTTAAACTCCCTTGCTGTGTGTGCACGTCATAACCAGTGATAGTCAGCGTGCATTAAGAGACCCTGGTGAGAATCAACCCCCGCCGACATTCACCAGAACAATATTTCACAGCCACACACCCGCCATTCACCTCATACTTCCACCCCCCCCCCCACACACACACTTCCTCCCCCACACACCCCCACTCCCCCCACACTTCCTCCCGCCCCACACACCCCCACTCCCCCCTCCCAATTCCTCCACCCCACACACCCCCACCCCCACACGTCCACCCTCCACACCCCACTACCCCACACTTCCCCCCCCCCCACACACCCCCACTCCCCACACTCTGTCTCCCGCCAATGCCACACTCCGCTTTCCCCACTGTGGTATTTCATAATGAAGCCGCCGAAATCCTACTGATTTTCCTAAACTGCAACACATATGTGCTTTTTGAGTGAGGATGACTATCAATAATAAGGTAGTGAGGCCAGGGCGGATGGAGGCTCTACTAGTGTAATGTATTTAATGTATGCACACAAAACTAATTATCCCACGGACGCCTGTCCACCTCATTAGAACTAGGACAACACATACAGAGTTAATCACATTGGTAATTGAGTAATGAATATAAGTATACAGCCTTTCGTTATTTATACAGGAATGAATGTATTGTACTCACATAAGGCAGTACAACTTGTATATATATATATATGTGCTATATAAGTGATTATGTGAATATAAATAAAGAATAGACCATAATGTTTTGGGGCCCCTTCTGGGCCCCCCCCCCCCCAGCTATCCACCACCATGACTCTAAGCAGAACCCTGGTCTGGGCATTCTCCCCGCTCCCGGCCTCAGTACCGGCACCATCTGCCTCTTGCCTCACTTCAACGGCTCAATATAATCTATTGCTTAACTGGCTACCTGATGAACTATTGCTTACCTTTGTTAACGTTGTCTAATCTGATTGTTTTGAGTTTCTGTAATTTTCTGGGATATATATGTATTCGGTTGATCGTGATAATCTACCTTACTTTAGTTTAGAGTAACATCGATTTAATATGATTAACTTGGGAGATATTTGAAGTGTAAACATGTCAAATTAAACTTAGGCATGCTTGTCAAAATTCTGATCCCAGAGATTTCAACAGGTACTATTAAATTGACTTAGTGTACCCTGATACACAACAATAAATATTTCATAAATACACCAATATCCAAATTAGATATGAAGGTTCAAATCTACATAATTGTTTCGCTTTCACAAAGTTGCTGCTTTTATCCGACTGTCAAACTTTAATAACAGAGAGAGGGAGAGAGAGAGAGAACTTGCAGCACGGCGCCATCTGTCGGATTAGTTCATTGAGTGAGATTGCAGCTGAACAGCGGGTTCCGTTAAGTCCCGCCAGGGGTGCCTCAGTGCTGCAGACGGTGGCGCTACTTATGACTGGTGGCAGGAGTCTGCACTGGATGCTATTTACTAGGCAGTACCGGATGTTACTTATTCAGCGGTTCTATGAATAACGCAGATAGACAAGTCAAATAGACAGATGGCAGCTGTCCGTGACAGGAATACAGCACCCCGCACCTCCACCCTGAAGCCGCCTCTTTAAAAGGCCTCCATTCGTGGATATGCTTCTCTCTATGCCCTTCATTAATGAAGCTGTCTCTTTAAAAGCCTTCAATTCGTGAAGCTATCTCTTTAAATGACATGCAGTCATGTATGTGTATATCTTATTCCCGAAGGCGTCTCTATTAATGACATCCATCCCTGGATGTGCCTCTTTAAAAGTAAAATCAGCTGTTTAAATGCCCTAGGTTCGTGTTGTTTCCTCTTTAAATGCCCTTCATTCACGAAAGGGCCTCGTTATATGATCTCTGTTTATGAATGTGATTGTATAATTGTTCTCCGCCCGACGATACTTCTCTTTAAATGCGACCTATTCCTGACAGTGGCTCTTTAAAGGTCCCTGCATTCATGAATGTGACATTTTAAATGCTTCCATTCATTAGTGTGTTTCTTTAAATAACATTGGCTCCATTATTGCATATGCCTCTTTAAATCCAGTCCACTCCATTTGTAGATGTGCCTTGTGAGAGGTCTTCCCCATTATTCCTGGACGTGCCTCTTTAAATGCCTTGTACGCCCATAACCTTTTGTGAATCCGCCTCTCTAAATGTTCCCCATTTATGGATGTACTCCCTAGAACCCCTTCACTTCTGTTCCTAAAATCATCTCTCAGAATGCCCTCCAATTTTGCATGTGCCTCTTTAAATATTGTCCGACCCATTTCTGGATGTACCTCTTTAAATAACATTTCTTCAATTTGTGATGTGCCTCTTTAAATATCATCTATTCACGAATGCAATTCTTACAAATACCCTCTCCTCCGTTTCTGATTGTGCCTCTTTAAATACCCTCCATCCATGAGTATGCCTTTTTAAATGCCCTCCATCCATGGATGTGCCTCTTTAAATACCCTCCATCCATGGATGTGCCTCTTTAAATGCCCTCCATCCATGGATGTGCCTTTTTAAATTCCCTCCATCCATGGATGTGCCTCTTTAAATGCCCTCCATCCATGGATGTGCCTCTTTAAATGCCCTCCATCCATGGATGTGCCTCTTTAGATGCCCTCCATCTATGGATATGGCTCTTTAAATGCCCTCCATCGATGGATATGCCTCTTTAAATTCCATCCATCCATGGATGTGCCTCTTTAAATGCCCTCTGCCCATGGATGTGCCTCTTTAAATGCCCCCATCCATGGATGTGCCTCTTTAAATGCCCTCCATCCATGGATGTGCCTCTTTAAATGCCCTCCATTCATGGATGTGCCTCTTTAAATGCCTCCATCCATGTATGTGCCTCTTTAAATGCCTCCATCCATGGATGTGCCTCTTTAAATGCCCTCCGTCTATGGATATGCCTCTTTAATTGCCCTCCATCCATGGATGTGCCTCTTTAAATGCCATCTGTCTATGAATGTGCCTCTTTAAATGCCCTCTGTGCATGAATGTGCCTCTTTTAATGCACTCCGTGCATGAATGTGCCTCTTTAAATGCCCTCCGTCCATGAATGTGCCTCTTTAAATGCCCTCTGCCCATGGATGTGCCTCTTTAAATGTCCTCCATCCATGAATGTGCCTCTTTAAATGCCCTCCATCCATGGATGTGCCTCTTTAAATGCCCTCTGCCCATGGATGTGCCTCTTTAAATGTCCTACATCCATGGATGTGCCTCTTTAAATTCCCTCCATCCATGGATGTGCCTCTTTAAATGCCCTACATCCATGGATGTGCCTCTCTAAATGCCCTCCATCCATGGATGTGCCTCTTTAAATGCCCTGCATCCATGGATGTGCCTCTTTAAATACCCTCCATCCATGGATGTGCCTCTTTAAATACCCTCCATCCATGGATGTGCCTCTTTAAATGCCCTCCATCCATGGGTGTGCCTCTTTAAATGCCCTCCATTCATGGATGTGCCTCTTTAAATGCCCTCTGTCCAATGCCTCCGATGGATGTTGCCTCTTTAAATGCCCTCCATCCATGGATGTGCCTCTTTAGATGCCCTCCGTCCATGGATGTGCCTCTTTAGATGCCCTCCATCCATGGATGTGCCTCTTTAAATGCCCTCCATTCATGGATGTGCCTCTTTAAATGCCCTCTGTCCATGGATGTGCCTCTTTAAATGCCCTCCGTCCATGGATGTGCCTCTTTAAATGCCCTCCATCCATGGATGTGCCTCTTTAAATGCCCTCCATCCATGGATGTGCCTCTTTAAATGCCCTCCATCCATGGGATGTGCCTCTTTAAATGCCCTCCATTCATGGATGTGCCCTCTTAAATGCCCTCTGTCCATGGATGTGCCTCTTTAAATGCCCTCTGTCCATGGATGTGCCTCTTTAAATGCCCTCCGTCCATGGATGTGCCTCTTTAGATGCCCTCCGTCCATGGATGTGCCTCTTTAGATGCCCTCCATCCATGGATGTGCCTCTTTAAATGCCCTCCATTCATGGATGTGCCTCTTTAAATGCCCTCTGTCCATGGATGTGCCTCTTTAAATGCCCTCCATCCATGGATGCGCCTCTCTAAATGCCCTTGGTCCATGGATGTGCCTCTGTAAATGCCCCCCATCCATGGATGTGATTCTTTAAATGCCCTCCATCCATGGATGTGCCTCGTTAAATGCCCTGCATCCATGGGTGTGCCTCTTTAAAAGCCCTCCATCCATGGATGTGCCTTTTTAAATGTCCTACATCCATGGGTGTGCCTCTCTAAATGCCCTGCATCCATGTATGTGCCTCTTTAAATGCCCTGCATCCATGGGTGTGCCTCTTTAAAAGCCCTCCATCCATGGATGTGCCTCTTTAGATGTCCTACATCCATGGGTGTGCCTCTCTAAATGCCCTGCATCCATGGATGTGCCTCTTTAAATGCCCTGCATCCATGGATATGCCTCTTTAAAAGCCCTCCATCCATGGATGTGCCTCTTTAAATGCCCTCCATCCATGGATGTGCCTCTTTAAATGCCCTGCATCCATGGATGTGCCTCTTTAAATGCCCTGCATCCATGGATGTGCCTCTTTAAATGCCCTGCATCCATGGATGTGCCTCTTTAAATGCCCTCCATCCATGGATGTGCCTCTTTAAATGCCCTGCATCCATGGATGTGCCTCTTTAAATGCCCTGCATCCATGGATGTGCCTCTTTAAATGCCCTCCATCCATGGATGTGCCTCTTTAAATGCTCTCCATCCATGGATGTGCCTCTTTAAATGCCCTCCATCCATGGATATGCCTCTTTAAAAGCCCTCCATCCATGGATGCGCCTCTTTAGATGCCAACTCCCAATAGCCAATATATACTTTTTGTGTTGGGGATGGGTAAACAAATAAACAAACAAACACACTTTAAATGACATTCTTTTCATTCATAGATGTGCCTCTTTAAATGTCCTCCATCTTTGAATGTGCCTCATTTAAATTCCATTAATTCATGAATGCGGCTCCTCAAATGCATTGCATTCATGGATGTATTTCTTTGAATCTTCTTCTCTCCATTCGGGATGTACCTCTTTAAAATATATTCTCCATAAATGCTCTCCGGGCAATTCATGGATGTGCCTCTTTAAATGCCATCCTCTCCAGTCATATATGAGACTGTCTCAAAAGGTGCTAAGCAATATGGGACAAAACTTGGTCCATTGTAACGATCAACATACTATCTGCTTATGCATTTGCTCAGGATAAACTGATTTGTTTTTTACACGGTGTTTCATATTCCCAATAGAATACATATTGATTTGAAGCAAATGTCCTTGTGTTTTCAGTGTAACCATTTCTGTGCTGTTTTGTGTCAATCGTTACAATGGACAACAAAACTATAAGAGTTATCACCTTTGTGTGCTTCTTTAAATGTCCTCTATTTGTGAATGTGCCTCCTACAAACGCCCATCATTCATGGACACAGCTCCTAAAATATCACGCATGCATCGATGCATTTCTTCCAATGTTCTCCCCCCTCCATTCAGAATGCACCTCTTTAAAATATCCCCCCTAATAAATGCCCCGCACCCAATTCGTGGGTGTGCCTCTTTAAACGGCCTCCTGCGCCATGTCAGTGTTTACGTATACGGGCATGCCCCGGACACGTTAAGCACCCTGCGCTGACCAGTGTCTGGGACCCTTCGGCTGGTTCTCCCCGATCAATCATATCTCATTAGGGAAGAACCCGTGACGCGCTGGTCACAGTCCCCACCTGCCCTCACCCTGACCTTGACCCTGCCGACCCTGCTGACCTTCACGGGCCATCGGCTCATCCATAATTCATGCGGCGCGGCAGACGGTGGGAGGCAGCGTATGTGTGCGATGGGATTGAATCAGGAGGAGGGGGCTGCTAACTGTGTTTGGTGTATAGTTTCTGGGAAGTGGCCAGGCTGCGTCATCAGAGGTGTGTGGGCGAACCGGAAGTGTCGGTATCCACGCTGGAAGTTCACATTCCGCAGGCAGCGTTTCACACAAGATGTGGGCGCAATCCACATTTCATAGGCAGTACTTTGTTGGTTGGTTGTTGCAGTTTTACGTCCTGGTAACATCTAAGGTCATATCAGGACGGCTGCCGAATTCTGACAATGCGCACTCATGGTGACTTTATAGGGCTGCCTCACTTGGAGACCAGGCTGCCAGCACCATGACCTGACAACGCACTCAGTCACATTATGCTGACACCGACCCATCCTTGACATATTGCGCCCTTACCATAAAAAGGTATATCTGACAAAATGGTTCTTTCGAGATAATGAGAACTGAAGTTGTGTAACTGCATGACAGCAAAGCAGTGAAAATACCAGTTGAGAAACAGTTGTGTAAGTGCATAATATCCTTTTGTAGATAGAAGATTTTTGCAGCCATAACACCGATTCAGTCACTTTGTCAGATAGAACCTTTTTATAGTAAGTTCACGATATCCTAATAATACTGAGCGCCTGGCTAGGAAGCCACATGTATCAATTGTTAAGTCTTTGCTTTAACTCGACCAGGGTTCGAACCCCTAAGTTCGAATCTGGCATATGGCATGCCCACAGTCCATAGGCAGCGTTTCATACGTGATCTTTGTGAAACCTGCATTCCATAGGTATGAATTTGTACAGGATGTCCAAGGTATCTCCATACACAACCACATGTATGTAGCATATGAGAGCAGTGCTTGGAAGCAGGCCGTGAGTATCAAACACACTTAGCAGAGACGCACCTGCCCACTCTCTATTTGATGTGTACACTGCATATATGTTGCTGAAGCCTCCTAAATTCTATCTTAAATATCATTGCAGTGCTATAGAACACATAATGCAGCTGATGTATCAATGTGTACACCGTATCAACATCTGAGACCTTGATTTGCAGCAGTGCGCAGAAATGGTGGCTTTATAGTGTTGCCTCACTGAAATACAATGACCATCACTCGAAATTTCAAGACACTAAGCACATCAATATTTGCCCTATACTAGAAATGATGCTTAAGACCAAAGAAAAGTATGTGGATATATGTTTGGGAATATAAGAGAATACATGACAAGTTAGGAATATAATCAATTAAACCAAGACAAGTTCGGAATATACTGATTTAAACTAAGGCAAAGATGCACTGATCCAGGATCTGGTGGGTGTTCTGGCATCTACAACTCATGGAGTAGACGCCCCAGATGCAGGGAGCATCCATGGGGCGGCATGTTGCTGGTATATGGGTTAGGCACCAACCTGTCTATCGGGGAAATGGGGAAGGGCACAGGCAGATTCACAAAAGCATTGTTGATCTTTTGTTTCTTGGAGTGTTACGTCCTCGCAACATCTAAGGTCATATCAGGACGGGCACCGACTTCTGACAGTGCACACTTATGGTGACTTTATAGTGCTGCTCCACTGAGAGACCAGGCCACCAGCACCATGACCTGATATCCCACTCAGTCACATTATCCTGACACTGAGCCAACCAGTCCTTGCCTTATCCTAATAATGCCTAGTGCCATGCTAGGAAGCGACAGGTTAAATTTTAAGGTCATTGGTTTGAATCGACCAGGGTGCGAACCCACAAACCCATGGGTTTGGATCCCCCGTTCTCCCAAAACGGGAGACGGAAGCTCAACTCATTCGGCCATCCTGTCTGGTTGTATAAAAGCATCGAGGAAGTAGGGAGTGGGTATAAATGTAACTTGTTTAAAGGTAAACATCTAGTGTACAGTTACTCATGTGTCTCAGTCTTCTTTGCCACATGTGTTACTCAACATGCAGAACCACACACAATTCATTCCATAACCCAGCAAGATAGCGACATGCGTACATTCAGTAAGTCTTCTTTGGCTGGAGATTGAACCCATGGCCTCCAATCGGGATGACGACCTATCCAATCGGTCAATCTGGCTGGGCCATGAGACGATTCCTAGAGGAAGATTGTTATCAGTTTGACTGCGCCCATACTGGACGTGGCGGCCGTGTCAGTAAAAGCGCAGGCTTCCCGTGTAAAAGGTTGCGAATTTGAAAACCAGCCGAATCAAACCAATGACTTACAAAACTGATACTTATTGCTTACCTAGCCTGGTGCTCCACATTATTACGATAGGTTCAGGACTGCTCGGCTCAGTTTTAGAATAAGGTGACTGAGTGGGAAATCAGGTCAGGGTGCTGATGGCATGATCTCCAAGTGGAGCAGCACTATAAAGACATCATGAGTATGCGCTGTCACAGGTCGGTACTCATCATGATATGACACTAACGGTTGCCATGATGTAAAACCCTAACAAACCTACACAGTGAACCCGTATTAGATTGCTACATGGGTGTGTTCTGGTGATTGGGGTAGATCGTGGGTTCGAACCTTGGTCGAGTCAAATAAATGACTTAAAAATTGATACTTGTCGCTTCCTAGCCAGGCACTCAGCATTAATAGGATAGGGCATGGACTGGTTGGCTCAGTGTCAGGATAATGTGAGTGAGTGGGATATCAGGTCATGGTGCCAGCGGCCTGGTTTCCCTTGGGACAGCACTATAAAGTCGCCATGTGTGCGCACTGTAACAAGTCGGTACCCGTCCTGATATGACCTGAGATGTTGCTATGACGTAAAACAACAACAAAACAAACAAATCTGGTGATTGGCACCAACACTGTGCGAAGGCGCTAGAATATCAGGATGGGTACCGACTTGTGACAGTGCACACTCATGGTGACTTAATATTGTTGGCCAACTTAGTAATTTCCTACTCAGTGACATTATTCTGATACTGAACTAATAAGTCCTTATCCTATCCTCGTAATAGGATATTTGTGCTCGTACAAATAATCAGTCGCTGCATACGCTCGTACATTGTACTGACAAATACGGAGTTTTCACTATGCGAGAGCATATACTCTTCTACACACGCTTGTAAATTACCTCGTGAATTGCCAACATAATCGCGTCCTCGGCCCTAGTATATCGGGACATGTTCCAATGGCGATGGCCTAGGTAATAAATGCAATATGTACGAGAGAGGCAGTATGTGTTATGCCTATAGAGAGATGCCTAAATCACCCGCTAAATCATGTAGTTTATGTGTCTGGGTCTGCGTTGGCAACTACATCTAGCTAGATCTCAAAGGGAACCACAGTGTCCCACCGCCACCGGCCATTCCCAAGAAGATGCATGTATATATATATATATAATGTATATATATAATGTATATATATAATGTATATATATATATAGACCGGACGAGTAGAGGGCCGGCATCCCATGCGGAAGGTCGAGAGTTCAATTGCGGGTCGAGTCAAACCAATGACACAATTGGTACTTGTCGCTGCATAGCCTCGCGCTCGTCATTGATAGGATAAGGGCAATGAGTGGGTACCTCAGTGTCAGGATAATGTGACTGAGTGGGATATCAGGTCATGGTGCCAGCAGGATGATTTCCCAAATGGGACGGCACTATAAAGTCACCATGAGTGCGCACTGTCACAAGTTGGTACCCGTCCTGATATGACCTTAGATGTTGCCAGAACGTAAAGCCCCAACAGCCAACCAACTATATATGAAGAGGTCAGGCACACAACCATGTTTCTTATGATCAGATGATTATGGAGCAATGAACAAAAAAGAAGGCATGTACAAATTTAACTTTTAGAGGGTTTGGATCCCATGTTTATGTCAATTTGTGTATTGGCATTTAAGTGGTTTTGCGCCTGACCTCTTCAGATATAAATGCATATATACATTTACTATATACATATTTATATATTTATATATGTATATATACATATATACATATATATATATATATATATATAGCTTTAAGGCGCAGGCTGGGTTATACGTGTTAATTAGTATGCACTAATTGTGGATGTGGCCGCAATTAATGGAGGGCGCTTTGTATGATGTACTAAGTAAACAGTGGCAGTGGTTGACGGTGACTGAGGGGGAGAAGACCGTATTAGGTTGGGGCCATATGTTTAAATAGTGCATTATATATAATTGTATATTATTATTATCCGCCAACTGCTGCCCCGCATCCATTTAGTATTACTCCGTATCGGTTGCGATCGGAGCGCCACCCAGCGGCGATTTTCGGCGGAACGTGGGACAGCGGGCATTCCTTAGTTCAATTTCAAATTTCGGAAAGAATGAGAAGACAAGTAAGGTCCTGTTCAAAGTTGTCAAAGGGAATGGCATGGGGGGGGGGGTGATTGACGGTGAGAGGGTTGTCAGTCAAGTATCAGTTTTAGCATTTAACAATGTAGATCTATTGATAACTAAAATGTTGTATTTGACAAAGTATTTAAATGCTCATGTGTACTACTTTGGAGGGGAGAGAGAAGGTCTGGAAAGCGTGACTGCTTTGAAAATGATGAAAACTTCCGATGGCCCATTAAGCGCGTTGAATCCAGTCTAGTGCTTCAGTGGCAGGTGAAGGAGGAAGCCTCGGCAGTGTTCTACGGTTGGGAGCCCGAGGGGGGTGCTACCAGACATGCCAAGCAAGTGACAGCTAGGGAGTAATCATCTATGTGAATTTATACTCGTATAATTGTCATATATCATATAAATGATGATTATAGATTCTATGCATATATTCATAGAGACATATGGTGATGAAACCATGATAAACAGATTACTAATGATGTTTGGTTGTTGGAGTTTTATATCCTGGCAACATCTAAGGTCATATCAGGACGGGTACCCACTTGTGACCGTGCACATTCATGGCGACTTTATAGTGCTGCTCAACTGGGAGACCAGGCCACCAGCACCATGACCTGATATCCCACTCAGTAACATTATCCTGACACTGAGCCAATCAATCCTTGCCCTATCCTAATATTAATAAGGTGAAGTGCCTGGATAGGAAGTGACAAGTATCAATTGTTATGTCATTGGATTGACTCAACCAGGGTTTGAACCGGTGGCTTCGAATCCAGCGATCTATCAAAGCGGGAGATGGACACTCAACTCATTTTGCCATCCTGTCTGGTCACCCAGTATGGACGTTATCACTGATCATGTCCTCTGTGTGTGGCATGCACACTGCATCTGTTTCCTGGATTGATGCAGTGTGCTTCCACCATACCATCACGTGACCAGGTGCCTAGTTATTGACACGCTGGTTTCCCATTATTCCCATTTCCGGTTATCTATGTTCTCGAGGCACCACGTGACCAGTACTTGTGTCTGTAACATTGTATTTATCGTACGATTAAGGAGGCTCACATTGAATTCCTGAACTTTGACCTTCCTTATTCTACTGCTACTGATATAACCTTAGATGTTGCTAAGATGGAAAAGTCCAACAAACAACAACAATCCAATAAGCTCCTGTTGCTATTCGAGTAATGAAGAACACCGAGTTAGGTAGTAGCCACAATAAATTGTATATAAGTCATTGGTTTAACTCGGCCTGGAATCGAACCTACAACTTTGCGGGAGGGAAACAATCAACACATTTATTCATTCAGCCACTTTTGTTTTGGTGGTACATAAGTTGATTAAGCTGGGGAAATTTTAATCGCCAACGATTGGTCTTCCTCATTCCACTGCTCCTTGTCATATCCTAATAATGCCGAGTGCCTGGCTAAGATGCGACAAGGATGAATTGTTAAGTAATTAGTTTGACTTGACCCGGATTCGAACCCATGGGTTCGAATCCCACGACCTACCAAAACCAGGAGACGGACGCTCAACTCCTTCAGCCATGCCGTCTGGTCTCAAGGACAAGTAAGCGGTATACACAAGTAAGGAATATATACAATTGAATGACAGGTTCCAAATCTGTAGGACTATGTCTTTGTGCAGTAAGTGTATTTATTACAGCTGATCATTACCTCAAACGTGGCATGTCACAGACACAGGTAAGCTGCCAGAGGAAAATGCATCATATGTAATTTAGCAAACATGGCATAGTTGAAATTGATCGACGACCTTGCCAAAAGAATGACGACAGAAGGTCGCGCTGGTCGGGTTCCAGTGCGCAAAGACCTATGGAGAGAGTAAGACCTACACATGGAGATTAGTAGTCTTTACTGACTGAATAGAAGCAGCAGGCCTCTCTGTCTGCTTCTCAACTCAGCTGTGCAAGTGACCCCTGTGTCTACCGCCTTCCAGTTTGAATGTCTTGCTTGATCAATGTATTCTCCAAGCAGAATACATGGTCCTATCAGAATGAGTACAGCCTTACTGGGCTTATGCCGACTTTATAGTGCTGCCACATCAGAATACCTTACTAAGTGGTAGCCTAAATAATCACATTATCCTGATTGTGTCTTTTAATCAATCAGCCCTTAACCTGTCCTGGTAATATACTGCCAAGCGCCAGACTAGGTAGCAAATAGTGTCAACTGTGTAAGTCTCTGGTTTGACTCAGCCGGGGATCAAACCCATGACTTACCATATCCATTTGTTCATTCTGTCCCGTTGTTGAGCTCCAATAAATAACCATCACAGAATCATTATGCTACACCGGACGCTGTTCTCCCAAAACAAATATGCTAATGGTCTTTGCGTGGCCAAGGTTACATTTTTTCGCTTTATTAATATTAGTGATTAGTTAGGACCCAATCAATTGTAATTTTCAAATTGTGCTTGATTTGGTGCAGTACAACAAGCGAGCCCACTTTCCACCCCTCTCCCCAGGTCGCCGAGAATGCCAACTCCTGATTGGCTGCCGTGTCTCCCGCCCTTTCCGCCATCGAAGCCCCCGCCCCCGCCCCCCCCCCCCCAACCCCCCAACCCCCAACCCCCCGTCCCTCGCCAACACTGCTGCACAATGCGGAGAGCTGGTGGAACGGGCAAACTTTCCACCCACCTGTCTACACACCGCTTACTTGTAAATTTCTTCTCGTTTGTTCCTATGTATTGTCATCTGCCTTAGGGCTTGTCCGGGGTTTAGTCCGTGCCTTCCATGAAATCTCTTTACCTGCACTACATACCGCCTTTTTATTATTTTCTCACCGAATCAAGACTGACAGTTTCCATGGCTACGCTATGCCTATTAAGGCCATTCAGTCCTAAGACCCTCCTCAGCTGTTACAGTGATGTAGAGCAGGGCGTACTTACACAGTTAGATATATTTCTTCATGAAATGAAACTAATCTATTTGTGACAATATGTATAGACGAGGGATACAAAGATGCAGTAAGTGGCATCTTTGTAGCCCTCTACTTTATTTCTGTAGCTGGTAGCCCTTTCTATAATTAGTGTTTACTGCATCTGTTCATCCCTTGTCTATAACTAGTACACCAAAGCCTAATTTCCGTAATAGTGAGTGGTGAATTTGAGGCCCCTTTGACTAGCCCCTTCAACCTCTATAATTCCAGTAATCTCATCCCTCTATGACGTCCCAGAATGGGCTCCTTAAGCTCCAACCCAATAAGCATAGATTGATCTGTCAGGGACCATTATACCTGTGTATTCCATGGCCATTCTGATTTGTGTATTGGGGTTTTATTTCCTAGTAACATCTATGGTCATATCAGGATGGGTACTGACTTGTGATCGTGTGCACTCATGGCGACTTTATAATCATGCCCCACTGGGAGACAATGCTGCCAGCATCATTATCCTGAGCCTGAGCTAATATGTCCTTGCCCTATCCTAGTAATGCAGAGTGCCAGGCTGGCCGCTTACACGCGGCCACGACTTGAACTCCCGACCTTCTTCATGGGTAGCCTGCGCTCTACCGATTGAACCATCGCGTCCGGTGAGATGCAGGTGATCATTCTAGAATATAAATATTCTGTTAAGCCACAAGAAATATTCATGTAGTTCGAGAATATGAATATTCTGTTAAAGGACAACGATTATTCATGTAGTCCTAGAATGGGAACATTCGGTGAAGACACAACAAACAGTTAAGTGGTCCCAGAATATGAATATGCTGTTAAAGCACAACAAATATTCATGTACTTCTACAATATGAATATTCTGTTAAAGCACAACAACTATTCATGTTGTTCTACAATATGAATATTGTGTTAAAGCACAACAAATATTCATGTAGTTCTACAATATGAATATTGTGTTAAAGCACAACACATATTCATGTAGTTCTACAATATGAATATGCTATTAAAGCACAACAAATATTCACGTACTTCTACAATATGAATATTGTGTTAAGGCACAAGATTATTCATGTAGTCCTAGAATATGAACAATCTGTGAAGACACAACAAACAGTTAAGTGGTTCCAGAATATGAATATGCTGTTAAAGCACAACAAATATTCATGTAGTTCTACAATATGAATATTCTGCCAAGACACAACAAATATCCAAACAAGGCACACACGTTAAAACTGAGGTCACCAGATCTTTAAGCAGCATCTTACTCTTACTGAACAGTCTTTGGTCAAATAAAACCCGCAGACGTTTCAGGTATCAATACGCTGATCAATACACCCTCTGTCCCGTTGTTGGTTCCTTAATCGATCTGCCATTGATCGCCCTGACGCAGAATGCCGATAGAATTAACACACAAATCAGTAAGACGCAGCCATGTGGGACGACATCCAGGGGGGCGAGCAATTAATGAATTTCTAAATCTATGTCGTATAGGTTGAGTGATGGGGGGGGGGGGGCATCGAAAATATAACCGAACATTAGCTATGCTCAAATAAACTTTGACCAATGGCTATCATCAGAATAATAATGATTAGATCGACTAAGTTTGTTCATTAGTTGTATGCATATGATGGGTAAGGGAGCATTGGTTGATTTATGGAGTTGTACGTCCTGGCAACATCTAAGGTCATATCAGGACGGGTACCGACATGTGATAGTGCACACTCATGGCGACCTTTATAGTGCTGCCACACTGGGAACTCAGGCCGCCGAGTGAGTGGGGTAGTACGGAAGTGTGTATTATTATATGTATCGCCTTCGCTGAAATAGTCGGCGGATTGTTAGGAAGCCCTGAAATAGTCGGCGGATTGTTAGGAAGCGTGGTCAGAGTGTCAGTGGTGTGCTATGATCGTTGTGACAGCAGGATGGGCGCAACACACTTGCACGCGATATGGGTGGGGCGCCCTCTGTCGAGTAGAAAGGTTATGAATAAGTGCTGATGAGGCATGATATATTTATATACATATATATACATATATATACATATACATATATATATATACATACATATACATACATACATAATTATATACACATATATATACATATATATATATATATATATATATATATATATATATATAAACAACATATATATGTGTGTAATATCTAGATTATATATAATGGCAATTGTAATGCATCATTGTCTGTATCATTTCTAATGAAAAATAAATTAACATGTATGTATATATATATATATGTATATATTATAATATATATACTAGAGTGTGTTTAAGTGCATTATTATATTAAGTGTATTAAATATATTAAGTGTAAGCGCAATTATCATATTCATTATTATGCTGCTTCTTAACCCAGTGCAAATGCTACACGATCTCGGAAAAAGGAACGCCGGTGATGCGGATTCCGAGGGACACCAGTTTGCCAGGGACACTTCCATTCAAATGCATTGTTAACCGCCGTGAGCAAAACTTCATACAGAAGAAGTCAAATATCTCTAAAGGTACACCATTTAGAAACAAATCGCTTCGTACACATATAGAAAACATCTTTACCATAAAGACTATATTAAAGTTATACGGTTAGGGTTCTTGATTTCTATTAATTTTGAATAAAACTGACGTTTTGCACTGCGCGTACCGTCAATCTCAAGGCATTGTCAATGGCCGTGAGCAGTCTTCATACAGACAATACAGAAAAAGTGAAATATCTCTAAAACGACACCAGCTAGAAAAAGATTGCTTGGTACACATATAGAAAACATGTTTAGCAAAAACATTATATTAAATTTATAAGGTTAGTGCTGATACTGTTAGAGTTTGACGCGTGTGCAGAAGCGCTGTGTCCCTGGGAAACTGGTGTCCCTGGGAAACTGCAACACCGGTATGAAGACTATGAATTAATGTTGATCACTTTTTATAAGAAGGAAATTTTGCTAGACGGGTGAAGTTTTAGAATATGTGTCACGTAGTAACCATTACCAAAGGATGTGTATTGGAGTTTGGTAGATGTGACCCCCAACAGCCGATACTTTACTGTGTGTCCTTAATCAATCAGGGAGTAGGGCGAAGTGCCCTGTGATACATATATATCTATATTTTGCAGCACCTTTGTCAATGCTAAACTATAAGTATGCCGATCGACACTGACATCCAATGCTCAACGCCGACAACTTTAACAGATGTTGGCGTCGCAATTCTTAAAGTGTTGTGCATTTCTTTGTTTGGATTAAATTATCCTAGAAACAAATAAGGTTGTTGTGTTTTCTCTATCTTTACATTCAGGATAAATTTAAGGACTTGCCAATACCTCTGTCAATGCTAAACTATAGTTATACTGTTCGACGCCGACATCCAATGATAGACAACTTCCCCCAATTGGCATCTGTTCGTGATCCTGACTCATATATATATATGTGCGTATATATTATATATATACAAATATACAAATGAAGAGTTCAGGCGCAAAACCGCATAAACGCCAATCCAAAAATAAAAAAGATTTTTACCTGAAAATAATTGTAATTCTCGCTAATTCCACGTTTCATATGATCACATGGTTGTGGAGCAGTGAACAAAAGAGAAGGAAAATAAACAAACAAAGGTTTTGAGGGTTTGATTTCAATGTGCATCTCCATTTTTGGATTGGTTTTACATGGTTTTGCGCCTGAACTCATCTTATATACATATACATGTATATACATATGTATGCATATACACTTACTATTATGTATATATATATATATATAAATGTATGCATATAAATATAAATACAGACAATGGCTATATTCCTTTTTAAACCATACTATATTAAAATATATCAATTCAACCAACGCAAGACAAGTACAGTATAAAGTGGCATTTATTCTTAATATTTTGTTGTTACATTTAAGCCATGAGATGTTTGATTTATTAGGATTTCGAGGATTTCAGGCTCAAGTGCCTGGAAGCTGAGACTGGATGCTGTATGTTGAGACAGCAGCAGAGGTCCAGTGACCATTGTCTTAAATCCTGCCTCGATGACCCTTGGAGGCAGAACTATGGAGAGTTGAACGCATAGTGTGTAGTGTTATAGCACCGGGCGCTAAATGGCCCGCCACGGACAGGGCTAGTCTTATGATTGAAAGCACTGGGTGCTAAGTGGCCCGCCACGGACAGGGCTAGTCTTATGATTGAAAGCACCGGGTGCACCGGGAGATTAATAAATATTAATAAACCTACGGGGATTGAGTTTTGAGAGGGTGTCAGTAAACTCTGAAGGATTTTGTTGTTTAAACCTCGTGCGATCACGGGGGATCTCATGTTAATAGTCTCGTTTAATGCTCCAAGATCGTGTAGAAGGAGCAGTTTTCTTACATCACCAGCTTTCGCCGTCGGCATTTCTTAAGCGCAACATGGTCTGGCTCACGGAAATAACCAGCATAATTGAATAGTATTAACATCAAATAGATCATTATTTATATTTATCGGAATTGGTGAGAGATAGTGTATGATGGGTTCGGATCCCTGCAATAATTGTTGCTAGACACCTATAGGAATCCGCTGTGATCTGTCAGGCAAGGAGCCACACAGGGGCACGGTTATAAGGCACAGTGGGAAGACAACCATTAATGGATACACTCTTCCTACAATTTCCATTGTCAACAAGTTAGTTTATAGTTGTAGAATATGTATAGAGATTTCGAATACAAAATATATAAATGTATAATGTCTAGGTGAGCATTGATACGGCGATTACATCAGGGAGCCTAGGTAGTGTACTGGTTAGCACGCTCTCCCCGGAATGACAAGGTGTGGGTTCGAATCCTGCTCTAGGCGGAATACTTCCCATTGACATGACCTCCGCGACCCTTGGGTCCGTGACCAGGATCCCATGCAAGCCATGTGATGTGCTAAATGGCTAATGGGCGACCATTTTGGAATTTGATTTGGAGGATTGGTGACGTCATAATCGTTGGTTCAGAATGGACATTATTCTTTTAACATTTTATATTTCTTGAAAAACTTCTCTCGGCATTGTGTATCAGTGTATGTGCAACCATGGCATGTTCGTGTGAGTAGTGCGCAGTAATGAGGGCCGAGTTGGTTGTAGTATCTCTCCTTCATGAATTGGCGAGCTAGAACAATCCCAGAGCAATGCCATTGCGTAACTATATGAAGCTATAACATTCTGCTTATGTTTTATTCTTATGTCTCCGTCCTTTAAAATTATTAACCAGATTGAAAAATGTCATAGACAAATTCTTTAGGATCCTAAATTCTGGTCGTAGGGAAGCTCTATTAAATCTCTCATTGTCAGTATCAATATCATCTGCCGCGTGACCAGTCACCCGTCCTGATATGACCTTTGAAGTTGCCCGGACGTAAAACCCCAACAAACAAGATGATATCTGTAATTATAGCTGTAATACACTCCTAATTTAACTAGCAGAGCTCAAGCCTAGAAACTGCCTAATTCGATGAAAACATCAAATTTTCTCGAACCAAAATAGATTTGACCATATATGTCCAGCTTAGATATTGTGTGCACCCCTTGAATATTTATTGCAGTTTTGTGCTACTGTGATCTCCGCTCAAAAGCGGACCAACAAAGGTTATATCAATCATTTCAGTATGCACACCACAATTAATGTTGCATCTTTTCACTTAAAATATCTCCAATGGTAACCCTTTAAAATAAATCAAAACTATTTTAAATTATACCTATCAACCTAATCAATCAATCAATGGGTGCCGTCTTCTCGAAGAAGGTTGGCTGCAATGGACCTCCATCTCTTCCTGTCATTCGTTCCTCTCACGCATTCCGCATAGCTCATTGCTGTCCACTCAGTGATGTTGTCCATCCATGTCGTTCTCCTTCTCCCTCTTGGTCTTTTCCCTTCTATCTTCCCTTCCAGTATTCTTCTCTGTGATTCCTGGTGTCGTATCATGTGGCCAAAGTATTTAACTTTTCTGTTTTTGATCGTTTGTATTATCTGTCTCTTTATTTTCATTCTTGGTAGGACCTCCACGTTGCTTATCATTGCTGTCCATGGAATTTTTAACATTCTTCTGTATTGCCACATTTCAAATGCCTCAAGCTTTGTTGTTATTGCTTTCTTCAAAGTCCATGTCTCGCAGCAATATAAAAGTGTAGACCACACATAGCATTTTAGCAGTCGGAGTCTTGTTTTTATATTTATGTCTCTAGATGTTAGTACTTTCTGCATCTCTAGAAATGTTGTTTTGGCAATGTTTATTCTCTGTTTAATCTCTCTTTCACATCCGCCATCACTAGTTATTAAATGGCACAGATACACAAATGACTCTACCTGCTCCAAGACTTGTATCTTGTATCTCTGCTCTTGGTTTGTATTCCTTTCTGCTGACAACCATGGATTTTGTCTTCTTTACATTCATTTTGAGGCCACATCTCTCACTTTTTTCTTTTACTTCATCCACTATATCTTGTAGTCAACCTAATATATTGGTTTAAAAGATAAATATTGCAAAACCAGGAAAGCAAATTATGAAAAGGCCTGGCATCGATTCAGAATTGATGTGAGCTGCTTGAGAAAAGGGTATGTCCTATTTGGGTTTATTTTGGCTTAACACCTGGAAATTTGCTGAACTCTATTTGAAGACAGGCAGCATAAAAGAGACTGACTGGGTGGCATACGACCGGTGACAGTTCTTAATGGACCTTAATGGCCCGACGACCATGGAAGACAGCTATGGTATCACCCACGAATAGACCTCACTGCTACACTGACATACTAACAAACAGACTGTCATACAGTGATAAAGTCATACTGACACATTGCTATACTATCACACTGGCACACTGTCACACGGTCACATTGTCACACTGCCATATTAAGAGACTGTCATACAGTGATAAAGTCATACTGTCACACTGCTCTACTATCACACTGGCACACTGTCACACGGTCACACGGGCACATTGTCACACTGACATACTAACAGACTGTCGTACAGTCATAAAGTCATACTGTAGCACTGACATACTATCACACTGGCACACTGTCACACGGTCACACGGTCCGCCTGTCACACTGACATACTAACAGACTGCCATACAGTCATGAAGTCATATTGTCACACTGCCATACGACCACTCTGGGACAATGTCACACATTCACACGGCCACACTGCCATATTAATAGATTGCTATAATGTCAGACCGCCACACTGCCACTGTCACACTGTCAGAAAGTCACAGTCATACTATCATACTGTCACACTCTCACACTGTCAAAATGTCACATGGTCACACTGTCACATGGTCACACTATCACACAGTCACACAGTCAGACAATCACACAATCACACATTCACACTGACACTATGTCACTGACACACTGTCACTGACACACTGTCACTGACACACTGTCACTGGCACACTGTCACTGACACACAACAATAATTGGGAGTCTGCTTTCATTCTTAAAGTTGCATAGTCCAATGGTTTTTGCAGTTTCTGATATTATTTGAGACAACTATATTAAATCAAGCCTTATCGTCTAACTTATTTTAGTTTGAAGCAACTTTTATTACAAATAGGTAACTTCGGAGATATTTTAAATGAAAGCATGCATAATTAATGTTGGCATGCACATCCAGATTCTTACTATACTACACTATGACACCTAATGGCCCTGTCACACTACAATGTATTGCATCAGCAAATGGCCAACGGCTGAAATGGTCCCAATAGGTAGAGATTCATCAACCTTTACATGCAGCGGGCAAAGTTGGACATATATACGATGTACTGAACATATGCAGAACATATGTGTGACATATTGCTAGCATACGACAGGGTATGAGAGCATATCATAGAAAGTATGGCCAAACGTCTGACTAACATGCATCCCGCGTTCTCGGCGTATGGACAGCATTTGTAGCATAGGAGTAACCTATCCCAAGTGGGAGGCACATTGGCCATACATTGGTCATACGTTGGTCATACGTTAGTTGTACATTGGTCATATGTTAGTCATATATTGGTCTACGTCGGTCATATGTTGGCTCGAAAAATGCTCGCAAACACTTGTGCAATGTTCGTAGAATGCCAGCGAATGTTATATATATTATTCCATCGTCAGAAGTATGCCTTATACATTAAACAAGCCAAGACACGGAGAAACGCCAGATGTATGTTAGACATACGTTAGACTACTTTATTCAAACATTGTTACATGTTGTCAATATGTGGTCAATACACGGACTGTACATTTCCGCTGGCTCGACTTACGACTAACATACTGCAACTTATATATAACGTACATCTAGCATTTAACAACTTATGTATAACATATACAAAGCGTATGCCAAAAGTATCCTAACGTATACCCGACACGTTACCGTACCTTTAAGTTTTTGTACATGCACAAGATTTCTTTCGGAGCCTTGGCTTGCGACGCCATATGATGCCGTTTGACAGCATATACCAGCATACACCTAACGTACCCATACGGTATCTCGATGTACATCGATGTGCTGGCTCAAAATCACATACCCGGGCATACACTAAGGCTATATGTCATAGTGTGACAGGGCCTTCAAGTGGGACTCAAACACATGCTGTTGTCATTTCAGGATGAGTTACTTCTGAATGGTACTGTCTAGTAACTTATGTTGTAACCAACCGACCCCGCCCTCCCTGATACTAAAACATTTTACCTGGTTAGATGGCTGCACCTCTTTACGCAAACAAATATACACATATATATATATTTATGTATAGATATAGTTATAGACATACATCTGTACATATATATTTATATCTATATGTGTGTTTGTTTGGTATACATTCTGAGTCCAAACAATACGTTATATATAACCGATATATACTGATATATTCCGGGAAAACAGTAAATGCATTTTGATGAATCCCTAGGGTAAATACACAGAAAACCTAACGAGAGATACAGCTAGAAATAGAGACCTTTCACCAAGAATCCTTAATTATGCTTTATCTCTTCAGTGCAGAAGTGCATACAACTGTGTCACAAATCGCTGAGTATAACAATATCATAATAATAGATATAATATTAAGCATACACAAGACAGACTGCCGGAATGGCATATCCCACATTTACCATCACCCGTGTAGCACTTAGCATTGGGCCCGTCCTGATATGACCTTAGATGGTGCCAGGACGTAAAACTCCATATCCCACACATGTTGTCACACGTGTAGCACTTAGCTTTGGGCCCCTCCAGATTGTGACCTTATATGTTGCCAGGACGTAAAACTCCAACAACCAACCAACTTAGTTTTGGGTGTAATTTGCAATTCCATGTGATTCTGCGGAGAACGTGATGCTCCATTTGCTCCCCCTGGAGTGCACCGGCTAAACTACTATCCCACCCATTGCTAGACGCAATCTCTATTATCACTCACACTCAGACAGAAACTTTCCCCCACACACCCACCCGAACCTAGCTGGACTTCTGGACATGCCTTCCTGATGATATTGTCATGAAGAGAATGGCAAATAATGCGTCTAGAGCAGGATCCGAACCCACACCTCTTGTCACTCCGGGACTAGCGTGCTAACCATTAGGCTAGCTAAACTTCCTGATGCAATCACCCTATCGACGCCTACCCGTCTACGTGGCTCGTTGCTTGAGAGGTCAGTGCAGACTAATGGAATATCAAGTATAGTAATCTTTAACTGCCTCTTCATTTGAATGTAAGTTTTTTCAATTTAAGATTAAATTGTATTTGACCATAAAATATGGTAGGGAGTTTTCTGTCATTTGTGTTTGAAAAGATAAAAGTTAGGAGTGATATGGATATTGGACACTAAGCGAGCCTAGTGCATTTATTATGTTGCCTTGATCGTTGAACTATAACAATGATGCAATACCCCCATCCAATAAAGTTATTGCGAGATTGAAACAATCAGTCATGTCCCTACCCTAGTAATGTCAAACAATAAGTGTGGCATTCGTAATTAAAGTTAGTAATGCCAGGCATGGAACACCAAGTATCAAAATATCTTCTTTTGACTCGGTCGGGTATCGAACACACTTCGATAGGCACCAACTGCTATCCCTGTTACAGAAAAGCTTGTTTTATTTAATGATGCCTCCAGAGCACATTGATTTTCATCATCGGTTATTTGATGTCAAACATATGGCCATTCTGAGATATATTAGGAAACCCATGGCCGACACATAGGCTACTCTTTCCGATAAGCAGTGAGGGGTCTTTTATATGCACTTTCCCACATACAAGACAGCACATACAACAGCCTTTGATGAACCAGTTGTGGACCACTGGTTGGAACGGAAAATAACCTAAACTGCAAATGTGTCCACTGAGCAGGATCGATTGGATGACCTACACCTTCACAGTGGGACACTCTACTGCATGAGCTACGTCCCGCGCCCTTCCCTGCTACAACACATGAATATATTTAAATATAGATAACCAACCAATATTACAATTAAATTACAGTTAACTTGTAAGTTGACATGTTATTCGAACTATCACACATTTTTCAAACACAAAGTCAAAGGCACCTTAATGCAGAGCTTCAGTTAATGGAATATAGTTGTAAGTCATAAAATGCAGAACTCATCTGCAATAAATAATGATCTCACCGATCACTCCTTCCGGAAAGATTAAAGCTGGTAGGAATAACATGTTTACTAGACGCCTGTGCGTGGCGGATTTAGTTGCCTTTGGGTGGGTTGCTTTTTGTGTGTGTATGTTTTAGTGTAGTTGTCAGGGAGACGTAGCCATCTTGGCAATGTTTAAAAAGAAGGCAGAGTCCTAAGAGTAGGTAGAATCCATCGGTCTTCGTCATCCCCTCCTGCATGCTGCTTCACTAACATTTACACGTACTCCTGACCCCAAAATGAGATCTACATTTCCTTATAGCCCAGTCACACTACGCCTGCGGTTGCTTGCCATCATTTAGCGACCACGGTGTGAGTGACTGAGCCAGCCTGTCCTTGACATATTGTACTAATGCCGAGCGCTTGGCTAGGAAGCAACAAGCATAAATTGTTAAGTCATCGGTATGGCTCGACCAGGGTTCGAACCTGTGGGTTCGAATCCAACGATCTATCAAAACGAGAGATGGACGCTGAACGCCTTCGGCCAATTCGTCTGGTCTAACATGTAGTTGATTTTGTTTGTGTATCTAATATTGCATGGCCTCCAAACGAGGAAAATAACGCATAGTCGAATCCATAACAGTCCCTTCAAATTCGCAGCCTGCATCTCAAATGCAGCCTGCATCTCATTATTTCTTGGGGTTATATATCTTAGTAACATACAAAGCCAGGATGAGTACGAACTTATTAGCGTGCGCACTCATTGCAACTTTATAGTGTTGTCTCACTGGGAGACTATTCCATCGGCAACATAACCAATATCCCACTCACTCACAGTATCACGTTAGTGACAAACCAGTCCTTGGCCGATCCTAGTAATGTAAATTGCCACGTTAGGTTTCAGCTTTTTACGCCACTGATTTGACTCCATTAGGATTCCAACGCACGACCTTTCGTATGAGAAGCCACTCAGTGGTCTCACTAATTCGGCCATCCAGTGTATTCTGCGTCTCAAACAAAAGAGCATTTTAATATTATTTGAATCGTTTTAATCAGTGTTCCCGATTATAGGCCAGCTTCGACGTATCTGATTGGTTGGCTGAAGGTTGCATTAGAAGGCAATTCGTGTGTTTTGTATTCTTAAAACAACTGTGAATACTTAACATATTATCGGTAATAATCTCCAACAAAAATTCAAATTTGCCCCCGATGTATTACCAGAATATAATGTGAAAATAAAACTAGCATTATGGCTCTGTGCCAAGTACGAATAACGGCAAGATGACGTGGTAGCCTGGTCCCTAGCCTTTTTCCCAAACCTGATTTATAACAACATAGTAAAGTAGTTTTCATTATATCCTACCAAAATA
Source organism: Branchipolynoe longqiensis (assembly GCA_030323885.1). Taxonomy (NCBI): domain Eukaryota; kingdom Metazoa; phylum Annelida; class Polychaeta; order Phyllodocida; family Polynoidae; genus Branchipolynoe; species Branchipolynoe longqiensis. The sequence goes on from CM059200.1 coordinate 26,874,875, forward strand.
TATTGATAATAACAAAAAAAGCCAAATAATATGGGACGCTGGCTTAAATTCTAAACTTTAGCATGAATTTGAAGACAATTAATGTGAATCATTGTTGGAAGTATTGCTTTTCTGCTATGCCAAGTTTATTGCAATTTAACGCTCATGCATATCAAATCAAGCACTGTCATACGAGAAAGATGGCTTTGAAGGATAAGCGATTATTTAATTTTGTGAATTTGATCGGTGGTTAAATAGCAAGCCTGCTCCAACCGAACGATAATTAATTTCGTGAGTTTGATCTGCGATTAATTAGCAAGCCTGCTCCACCCAAAAATGTTGTGCGCTCAAAGCAGAAGACTGTGGGCTTCTCCCCAATGTAGATTAAAGTGTAGGACACTCCCTAAATAAAACGCTGCTATGCGAGTGTCAATGTGAAATGCATTATTTAGGGGTGGAGCTACATTGCATCCAGTCAATCCCCAGACAAACAATGGCTGAACTGCTTCAGCTTAAGCGGTTTGCGTAGCATAGTCTCCTAGAGCTGAACCTATTTTTAATTACTGAAAAGGACTGACTGCGTCCCACGGGAAATTACACACATGGTCTGCTGGTTCATCCGGGCCCTAATCGGGCGAGACTCGGCGAGACCTTCGATTGGAAGACGCCAGTCACCACTCTAAAGTGTATATATATGTGTGTCGCCTTTGTCGTCTGCTTCGGAATAAATGTTGTCTGCTGTTGTAAATGTAATCGATATTATGTCAGTTTGTGATGAAATACAGATTTTACTTTCTTAATTAAATTAACTCTCACAAGTAAGTATCATATATTTGTGTGTGGCATGAATTATTAAGTGGCCTCAATATGGGGGTTTTCTTCATCAGGTCTGAAACGAATATCATCTATTGTTGAGACTATAACTGGTACTATGTCGCGAACTAACAACACACTGTTCTCTGTTGTTGTTAATGTAATGTAACAGCTATGTCATCACCAACTGACAACATAATGTTGTCTGCTGTTCATAATGTAACCGGTATCAGGTCACAAACTGACAAGACAATGTCATCTGCTGTTCCTAATGTAACCATTATGATGTCACAAACTTCCAACACAATGTCACCTGCTGTTTGTAATGTAACCATTATCACGTCACAAAGTGACAACACAATGTCGTCTGCTGTTCCTAATCTAACCATTATCATGTCACAAACTGACAACACAATGTTGTCTGCTGTTCCTAATGTAAACATTATCATGTCATAAACTGACGACACAATGTCATCTGCAGTTTGTAACATAACCATTATCACATCACAAACTGAGAACACAATGTCGTCTGCTGTTCCTAATGTAACCATTATCATGTCACAAAATAACAACAACTATTGCTGCTAATGTAAGACGTTTTTCACAGAACATGCTGCAAGGCTAAGGTGTTGTCGACAACATAAGTTCTGACATTGTCGTTCGACAGCGAATACGTGGTTTTAAATAAAGAGTCATCTTAAATGGTTCACCTGAGATTGTTCTGTTGAGTTAATCCAATAAGTTACCCGTCATGCACTGGAGGAAATAATGGACGTGAACACAGCATGGGATTCTCGCAAGAAAAAAATATGATGGTGCAAGAAAATAATTATATTGCCTCGGCTTCCAGTGCCATGTAGGTACTTAGAAGGCTTGGATTCATGGAACGGACAGGAAACATAATTGAAAGAGACAGTGTTCGTTAGTGGATTAACAAGTGGAATGAGTGTCTCCATCCTGTGCAGCCTGGAGGGTATGGGGGGGGGGGGGGGGGGGGGGGGGGGGGGGGCGGGGGGAGAGGGGTTGGCAGGGTTGATTGGTTGTTGGAGTTTTAAGTCCTTGCAATATCTAAGGTCATATCAGGAAGAGTATTAACTTGAGACAGTACGCACTCATGGCGAATTTATACTGCTGCCCCACTGGGAGACCAGGCAACCATGACCTGATATCCCACTCAGTCACATTATCTTGATTCTGTGCCAACCAATCCTTACCATATCCTAATAATGCCAACCGCCTGGCTAGGAAGCAACAGGTATCAATTTTTAAGTCATTGGTTTGATTCGACCAGGGTTCGACCCCGTGGGTTCGAATCCCACGATCTACCAACACGGGAGACGGACGCTTAACTCATTCGGCCATGCCGTCTGGTCACGGTATGGCTGGATGTGGCTGGCCAGTCCGTGTATAACTTATATTCAGCGGAGTGCAAAATTGCCTGGCAAAAATTCAACTAGTATCAGCTGAATTGTTAGGGAAGAAGTGTGTGTGGGGGGGGTTGCGTCAAGACGTAGCGGTATGCTTCAAAGGTCTATGCGCGTCCCACACGTAGCCGGATGAAAACGGCACAACTAAACATAGAACACACTACTGAAGCATACTGTTAGGAAAAGGCAATGTCAACCTTACCATCTAACTATGTACAGAAATAGGTGACAGGTGACCCACCATGGGAAAAAGGTCGCAATGGGCAGCGATTCCGCCATCGAGAAAAACAACATGATTTAAATGACCCGCAGGCAGTAATTTGATTAAGCAACGACTATATTGATGACATTGTCAGTTGTAATCAATATCAATGTTTTTGTCAACAATGAGAAATAATTCCCCAAACTGGAAGATCCATACTATGAAAAAAAACCAATGAAGGAAAACTCAATAGACCCCCACCAGTTAAGCTGGAAACTACCCGACTAAAGTAGTTCCAGATTCTGCCGATAGATGTCAATAGCTTAACTGGTGGGGTTTAAATACATGTGAAGAGAGCGGCGGTGAAACCCAGAAGAAAAATACAATATAGTAGTCTTTGTTATATATATTACAAGGATAAGAGATTGATGCCTATTCCAATATGAATATCTGAATATAATCAAGCCTTTTAATATTGTTCAAAGCATTCTTTAATGAGATATAGCATGAGAAGTCATAGGTAGTTAGGGAAACGACCTGACCAGCGTGGTTTAAAATCCTGCCGATAGATGTCACTAGCTTGTCTGGAGGGTTCTATTGTGAAAAGTATAGCCATGTCGGCCATGTTCCATAACTGGTCACGTGCAGACCTTCTCCATCTTACTATACCCACTCCCTCTGAATGTTCTTTCTACAATTGTGTGAGCTTAGCTGTTGCTAGGACGTGAAGCCAAAAAAACAAGCGATCTATTATATCATGTTTGGTGTGTGCATAACAGTACAAATCTGATATATAATTTTTATTTTTTTATTTTTTTATTGAGGCTGTATTTATACTGTCCATAGCATATAAGCCCGGGTACCCAGGCTTGTTTTCAATGCTGGCCAGTTGTAGTGTTGGTGTTATCTTACCACACAGTGGCTGCTGATAAGGTATTTGATTGCCTGCATTTCAGTAGCAGATAGATAATTGGTTGGTATGGTTAATAGCCTATGTTAATTTTTTTGGATTTTCTTGATATATATGTATTTATTTTTTCTACTCTTATTACTAGACTAGCCTACTCCTATTTACATATCATAGGCTTGTACGTAGCTGTGTGGTGTGTTATCTGGCTACTCTTGCATGGTTACCTTCCATTGGGCGTCCCGCTGGTGGGCCGTGACATATCACATGCCCCTTTGCAGTGCAGCTTAGTGGGGGTTTCCTAGCCATATTTTGCACAGATATTTTTTGTAAGTTTTTAGGTCAGGAATTTGTCGTTGCTTTACCGTTTGGGCATTCCACACCTTGGCAGTCACTTCCAGCATGCTTCTCTCGTGAGCTTTTATTTGGCTTCTGGTCTGCTGTAGTAGTGGTGCATTATTTGCTCTAGTAGCCCTTTGTGGTTTTGTTAGAAGTTTAATGTTTTGACTATAGCTATATGCTAATGTTTTCAAATGAATTATTCTCCTATTTTCTAGTAATTTCAATTTGGTTCTTTTTTGTATGTCCTAGGTGGGGTGCAGCTTGTTTACTCTTAGAGAGATTTTTAGGGCTCTGTTCTGCAGTGTTTGCAGTTTTTTTAGTAGTTCTTTTCTTGCACCCATGTAGTTTACATCTCCATAGTCAAAATAGGGGAGCACCATGCCCTTGAAGATTTTTATTGACATTTCTTGTGTCATGTAGTCTCTTAGCTTTGCAAATAGCCACAGTTTGTGGTTTACTTTTTGTATAAATTGTATTTATACATAGGTTGTAGTTTAGGTGGCTGTCCAACTCAAAGCCTAGGTATTTGTAATGGTCTACATTTTCTAGTGTTTGGTTTCCTAACTTACAGTGTAGTTTTCTTTCTGGCATTTGTTTATACGAGAAGAGTACTGTTTGTGATTTGCTTGTGTGATGGTTATTTTGTTGGACTCACACCACTCATCTAGTTTTAGTAGGAGTTTATTTAGTTTAGTTATTACCTCCTCTTCTGTGGTGCCATTTGCGTATATGACTGTGTCATCTGCATATAGTTGGAGGCATTCAGTTTGCAACCATTTTTCAAGGTCGTTTATATAGCTTATAAAGAGTAGTGGCCCTAACACTGACCCTTGGGGTACACCACATGTGACAGATTGGTTGTCTGATAGTGTATTGTTTATTTTTGTTTTCTGTTGCCTGTTGTTCAGGTAGCATCTTATCCAATCCATAGTGTTGGATTTTATGCCCATGGTTTTTAGTTTTTCCAGTAGTATTTTGTGGTCTACTGTGCCAAATGCTTTGCTGAAGTCAATGAAGGGGGCTCCAACTAATTGTTTTTGGTTCATTGATGCCATTATGTCATTTGTTAGGTTAGCTATTGTTTTTGATGTGGAGTGCAGTTTCCTGAAGCTCCCTTGTCTTTCGTTTAGTATATCGTTTTTTTCCGGGTGTTCATTGATGTGTCTATGTAACACTTTTTCAATGAGCTTGCCTGGGGTTTGAAGAATTGATATTGGCCTGTAGTTTCCCATGTTTTGTTTGTCTCCACCTTTGTGAATGGGGGTGATGGTTGCCATTTTCCAGGCTGAGATAAAACGCCCCTGCTCAAAGGAGATGTTGAATGGGTCTACTATGGTGGCCAGGATGGCTTGGAGTGCCTCTTTCAGTATTTTGGTTGGTATTTCATCTATTCCACTTGGTTTATTCGTGTCTGTGTCATTTATTAATTTTTTTACTTCTATCATATCTGTTTTTCAGGTGGGGATTTCGTTCTCCACAGTTCCTGATCTGTTTTCCAATCTTTTAAAAAAAAATTCTGACAGCTTTTGACCTATTGTGGCAAAGTATCTGTTCAGTTTGTTTGCTGCATCTTTTTCTGTGAGCATTGCCCCTTCGTTATCTTGGAAGTTTGTATGCTCTTCTTTGTTATTTTTTGGGAATAATAGGTTTACATTTTTCCAGAATTTGTTTGTGTTGCTTCCCCAGTCTTTGTCCTGCTTTATTATGTATTTCTTTTTTGCTGTTCTCACAGCTTTGAGAGAGTTGTTTCTGGCGATGCGGTAGGCCAGTTTGTCTTCTATTGTTTCTGTGCGTTTTGATTTATCACCCAGTTTACTTTTGGTTGTGATGAATGTTAGCAGGTCTTTGTCTACCCAAGGGTCTTGTTTTTTTCGTATTTTTATTTTCTTCATGGGACACATCTCATCAGTTGATTTTCTTATTTCTGTGATGATGTTGTCCCAATAGATATCAACATCATCTCTGTTTTGTGTGATGTTGTTTATGTTTTGGTGCAGATGATTTTTTAATGTATCTTCAGAGTAGTTTTTTAGGGACCTGCCCATTTTGTATTCATAGTGATTTGTGCTTTTGAGCTTTTTCCAGGTTACATATACTAGTTTGTGGTCGCTTATACCCCAGCTTCTAGTGCCCCATTTTGTGGCATGGTTTCAGTTGGTTAGTATTAGGTCTATTGTTGAGCTATTGTTGCTTAGCCTTGTGTTTTCAGTGATGAGCTGCTGCAGGCCTAAGATCTTGATGGTGGTTTGCAGCATTAGTTTATTTTTTTCATTGCTGCTGTAATTCACATTGAAGTCCCCTAGCACAAAGATTTCTGCATTTGTTGATTTTTTTACAGTGTTTATGCTCTTTTCTAGTTCTTCAAGGAATACTTCAATTTCACCTGACGGTGGCCTATCGAGGCTCGCTATGGCTACATTTGCTTGCTTTTCGTTTTTTATTAGGCACCATAGTAGCTGTATGTGCTCATTTGAGAGATTTGTTGGTTTTAGCTTTTCAGTGTCTAGGTTTTTGGTGGCTTTGCAGTAAATGGCAACACCTCCACCTTTCTTTGTGTGATTCATTGTATTAATGTGCTGTCTGTCATTACGTACAAGCCTAAATCCGTCTATATTGAGGGTGTTGTCTTGGTGTTTGTCAGTGAACCATGTCTCTGATAATGTTAGTACATCTAGATTGTCTTTTTTTAGATGCATTTTTATTATGTCTATTTTATTGGATGCACTCTGGCAGTTTAGGTGGGCGAAGTGTGTGCCCCTTCCCAGTTTGCATTCAATCTCTTCTACCATATTTATTTTACTTTAAATTATATTTTTAGGATAGTGGTTGCTTGATTTTGTGAGTTTTTGATTTTGTTTTGATTTTATTTTGGCTTTGTGATTGATGGATTCAGGGTGTATGTGCTGGTGCATACACCACACATGGCCACTTTCGATAGATAGTCATGCATACCTCCATTACTTTTACTTTTACCTGTGCGCATAGAGGAAGACATGAACATTAAAGTGTGTATTAGTTGTATTATATATATCCTGATTGAAACATTACTTATTTAGACATGTGCTTTATTGTGACGTCATGAGGTGACCGAATTTTGAAATACTACTTATTTTGACGTGCACTTTGTTGTGACGTCATGGTGTGACCTAATTTTGAAATATTTATTTACACAAGCACTTTATTCTAATGCTAGTATGTGACCTAATTTTGAACTACTACTTCTTTAGACACATTCTTTTTTGTGACGTAATGATGTGACCTAATTTTGAAAAACGATTTGCACATGCACTTCATTGTGATGTCATAACATGACCTAATTTTGAATTACTATTTATTTAGACCTGTGCTTTATTGTGGCCCTTATCTTAAAATACTACAGTACAACCCCGTTAAACCAATCTCCGTTAAACTAAACGATCGGTTAATCCAAACTTTTTTCAGCGGCCTGGCAAAATACTACTATTTATCATATAAAAAGTTGGTTAAACCAAAATCGGTTAATCCAAAGTATCGGTTAATCCAAACAAAATTGTCGGGCCCCAGGCCACTTCCGGTATGGTTAAACCAAACTTGTATGTGGTTATAAGGTCATCTGAGGCTTTTTTATATGATAAATGGTAGTATTTTGCTGGGCCGCTGAAAAAGGTTTGGGTTAACTGAATGTTTGGTTTAAATGAGCTTGGTTTAACGGGGGTATATATACATAAAAAAAAACCACATACATTTTATATTACATTCATATTGAACCCACGTTTTTGCCAAAGCCAAGTCAAAGTCGAAGCCAAAGCTCGGTTAAACCAATGATCAGTTAATCCAAACAAATTTCAAGGGTCCCTTCAAGTTTAATTTAATGGGGTTATGCTGTAGTTGTTCAGAAATGCGTTTTATTGTAACATCTTTTTTTGGTTACTCTATCACTGAGGGGTCAGGTCATGCCCGTGTTCCGTATTGCACGCTCAAAAGGAACTAAACCAGATGAGACGTTGCATCTACTGAAAACATTAACAAACATGATTATTAACGAACCAGTGGAGGGCATCTCTACATCCAAACCCTCTGAAAAGGCTAATCTTAAAGCAGGCAATTCCATATTGATCAGATACACAATTGCGACATCAATTGCAATGTCGCCATAATAAAGGTGATAGGGTCATTTTGTGGGAAATTATCGGTGAGTTGTTGATAGAGGGGGGCTGGGAGTGTTATTCATATCTTTCCATTAGTGGCTTACAAGGAGGGCAGGTTCCAAGGGAGCGAGATAAGACTGTGTACAGGTTGTATAGAGCCGCCATCTGCACTGATTATCGCTCACGGAGTAGGTACCTCATCAGGGTGTGGGTCAAAGGGGGAAGGGCCTTGGAGGGAGGGGAGGGAGGAAGGAGGAAGGAGGAAGAGGAAAGGAGGGAGGGGAAAGGGAGGGGGAGAGGGAGAGGGAGGGAAAGGGGAGGGTACGGCGAAAATGTTGTAATGAGACGGAGTGCAGCTGGACTCAGGGGAGCGAATGGGTGGAGGCGTGAATGTAAAGGTTAAGGAAGTAGCAGGCAGCGGGCGGGTGCAATGGCGATTGGGCAAAGTCGAGGGGGCAAGGGGCATAGAGGAGGGAACAAAGCAGAGGGAGGAAATGAGAGGTGTTAAAGGAGTGCGGAGCACCGGAGAGGGGGCAAAAGGTAGGGGGCAAATGGAGGGGGCAAAGGGATGGGGGCATAGAGGAGGGGGCAAAGAGGAGGGGGCATAGGGGAGGGGGCATAGGGGAGGGGGCATAGGGGAGCAGGGCAAAGGGGAACGGGCAAAGGGGAGGGGGCATATAGGGGGGCATAGGGGAGCGGGCATAGGGGAGCAGGGCAACGGGGAGGGGGCAACGGGGAGGGGGCATAGGGGAGGGGGCATCGGGGAGGGGGCAGAGACGGGGGCATAGGGGAGCGGGGCAAAGTGGAGGGGGCATAGGGGAGGGGGCATATGGGAGTGGGCAAAGGGGAGCGGGGCATAGGGGAGGGGGCATAGGTGAGGGGGGCAAAGGGTAGGGGCATAGGGGAGGGGCAAAGCGAAGGGGAGAGGGGAAAGGGGGCGGGTAGGGCAAGCCGGGCGGGACGGGGCGGGGCGGGACCGGTGGGCGGGGCGGGGCGGGGCGGGGCGGAAGGTGGGGCGGGGCAGGACAAGAGGGGCGGGGTGAGAGCACTTTGGACTAGGGATTGATGGGGAAGAGAATAGAAAAAGCCAGACGGGGGCTGGGGGGGCGGGGACTCTGGGCGGGTCATGGGAGGGTTGTTTGATAAGGCAGGAGATAATTGGAGTTTTACATCCTAGCTACATTGGAGGTCACATCAAGACGGATCCCTGTACAGTATATACACTTACATGATGGTTTTATAGCACTGCCCCACTGGATACTTCAACGTCTCTCTTAAAGCTGAGCCAACCCACTAAGCAATGAATGGTCGACGGGTGCAGAGTTTCATTCCCGGCGTGGGATCCAATATGGGCTCTGTATATTCATTCCACTAAATACAGTCTGTTGACAAAATAGTCTTCTAAGTTCCAGTTTAGTTGACACAGATATTTAGCTCATTTTTACATATGACTAGAGTTAAGGAGAAATTACGAAACTAGTTGTCATGCAGTTTAATTAGTGGTGGGGAAAAACAAAAAGGTATAAAAGATGTCCACAATCTTCATTGGCTGGGAGGATAAGGGTGAGTGGGGGTGAGTCTGGGTAAAGGAGGGTGGGAGTGGGTGTGTGGGTGGGGTGGGGGTGGATGGAGGGTTGTGGGTGGGTGTCAAACTCGCCACCGCCTAGAATGGAACACAGGCATCCCTCGGGCGGCGGGCCCAGGCGGGTGAGCAGTTGTGAGGTTAGTGTCACGTGACGTGAGTGTCTCGTGACGTGGGTGGGCAGAGTGGAGAATGGGGATCCGCAGTTGAAAGGAACCACGGGGATCAATAGGGGGTGAGTGGGAGAAGCGACAGGGTATAAGGGCAGGTGGGGGAAGGATCGGTGAATGAATGACAGGAGGAATCCCAAGTTTGTTTCTTTGTCGTTGATTTATGTCCTAGAAACATATATGGTCATATCAGGTCGGGTACCGACTTGTGACAGTGTGCACCCATTGGGAGACCAGGCTGCCGGCACCATGACCCGATATAAAGGGATTGATTTCATGTAGAGTAGAGAACTGTCACATGGAATAGGTATGCTAGGTTTGCTCTGCAAGTATTGGTCTCGGCTATAAATTATACTCACCCCACTACTCATCATCATCATGATGATATCAGTCGCGATGCGACAAAGACTGCTTTCATTACTTGACTGCCGCTCTCCATTTAGCTCTCTGCTATGAGAGCGATGTCCATGAGTCGGTCTTAATGTCTCTCAGCTTCAGGTTTCTCTGGATGGTATCCTTGAACCGGAAATGAGGGCACCCTCTCTTTCTGTAACCAGAAGACAGTTGAGAATAGAGGATCTGCTTTGGTAGCCTGTCTGATGACATCCTCATGAGGTGTCCAGTCCACCAGAGATTCTTTTTGATCAGAAGATCTCCCATAGAGGGCAGCCCCGTCCATTCGAGTATTTCCTTATTTGTCACTTTGTCCTACCAGGTTAGCATCATGATTGAGCGCAGATGTCGCATCATGAAGGCATGCAGCTTTTTCACCTGTCGTCTGTACACTGTCCAGGCCTCGGCTCCGTATAGTAGGGTGGATAGCATGCTTGCATGGTAGATCTTGCCTTTGACCCGCATGGACACATGGTGGTTGTTCCAGAGTCTCTGGCGTAGTCGGCCGAAAGATGCACTAGCCTTGGCTATCCTCCTCTGTATTTCAGCATCAATGCGTCCATCACTTGATATAGTGCTTCTGAGGGAGGTGAATTCTGGAACAGAGTTCAGCTTGTTTCCATCAACAATGACATCCTCCTCTCGGGTTCTTCTAGAGTTGGGTTGGTACAGTACCTCTGTTTTCTTGATGTTAATCTTCAGGCCGAACTTCTTTGATGCATCAGAGAAAGCGTCCACTATTTTCTGGATCTCTTCAGCAGAGTGGACAACCAGTGCACTGTCATCTGCGAATAGCAGCTCTCTCACCAGTATCTGAGTAGTCTTGGTCTTCGCTCTGAAGTGTGCGACATTGAATAGGTCAGCGCTCTGTCTGGACTGTAAATAGATGCCATCCCACATGTCTCGGAAAGCCTCGTCGAGCATTGCTGATAGGAAGATGGAGAAGAGCATGGGGGCCAGTACACAACCTTGCTTGACCCCATTGGTAACCCCGAACGATTCCGAGACTTCCCCTCCAACACTAACGTTCGCCATCATTCCTGTATGTATAGCCTCGATCACAGTTGTGAACTTCTCTGGGCATCCATACTTCCTCAGTAGCTGCCATAGCCCGGTCCTCCCGACTGTATCAAATGCCTTAGTGAAATCGACAAATACTACTGTACATACATATAAGGAAAAAGACGCTATCGAGGATCAGTGACAGCCTCCTCGTTTCACACCAGAGGCGATGGCCCAATATGCTTCCCCTTTGTGTAGGTCATGGCATTCGAACCCTTAGCTTAGTCAACCCAAATATTGATACTTGCTGTTACCTAGCCTGGCATTGAGCATTGCTAGGATAAGGCAAGGAGCAGTGGAATGAGCAAGACCAATTGTCTGTGATTGAAATTTCCCCTGCTTAATCAACTAATGTACCAACAGAAAAATACCACCCACGTTGGGGTATTTTGACACTGCAGGATGGCCCTCTTGGCAGACTACCGCTTCTTTCAACACCACTCCTTTCAACAGTGTACCCTCACGTCTCACCAACTCCTCCACCGGGGGCAGGGGCTGAATCGGTAGAACGCGGCCCTTGTGTGCGGGAGATCGGGAGTTCGGTTCCCGGTCAAGTCAAACCAATGACTTATCAAATTGATACTTGTAGCTGGTTAGCTCAGTGTCAGGATAATGTGATTGAGTGGGATATCAGGTCATGTTGCTGGTGGCCTGATTTCCCAGTGGGGCAGCACTATAAACTCACCATGAGTGTGCACTGTCACAATTCGGTACCCATCCTGATATGATCTTAGATGTTGCCAGGACGTAAAACTCCAACAACCATCCAACTCACCCACTCGTCCAAAACATCCCTGACCCACCATCCTACACCCCCAGCCACATACACACAGAGCCGCTGACATGACAATCTAACCAAGCCGGTGTAGTAAGTTCAAAACACTACCCCACAAAAACACTACGGTAGTGTTTTGAACCTAGGTTCAAAACACTACCATAGTGTTTTGAACCTAGTTGAAGGTAGGTTCAAAACACTACTGTGGCCACGCTCAAAACACTATCATTAAGTTCAAAACACTACCCCTAAGTTCAAAACACTACTCTAAAAAATATGTTATAAATGCTGCATATTCAGTTTCATTTGTAGTAGCGTGATGCAGTATGCAGTAAGGTGGGGCAGTAGGGGTTGTTTTTGTTGTTGTTGATTGTTGTTTTATGTCCTAGCAACATCTAAGGTCATATTAGGGGGGGGCACCGACTTGTGACAGTGCACACTCATGGATACGTTAGGCTATGTATTAGGGTAGGACGTAAAAACAACAACAAACAAAAAGCTACGTATGGGGCGCGTCAAGATACGTTAGTCGCTGGAATAACGTTATGCGAACGCTGGGCAGACATCGCGCGCGTGAGGGTCGTTCCCACACGTTGCGCCAAACTGTTGCTTTTTGTTGTTTTATGTCCTAGCAACATCTAAGGTCATATCAGGACGGCGCATCAAACTTTACCACAACGTCATGCTACTGCCATGTCATGAGTGTTTGGAACTTGGGTAGTGTTTTCAACATACGTAGGGGTAGTGTTTTGAACTTAACAGTAGTGTTTTGAACCTAAGCTCAAAACACTACCGTAGTGTTCTGAACGGGGTAGTGTTTTGAACGTCCTACACCGGCCCTGATCCTAGTGCAACCGTATCAGCGTTGCTATGGTATCATGACAACGTTGTCAGGCCGACAACCAGCGTCTCGGAGCCCGCCGCCAGGGGAACCCCGGCTGGCTAATCAGAGTGCTTCCGCGCGCGCACTCCAGGGGGCGCCATGCGGGCCAATAATTCAACGCCGCTAGGGGACGCCGGCGCGCAAGACGCATGCGCGCCAAGGATGCCTTTTGGCGGAGTAATCTATGGAGCAGGGTGCGAGTGGACAGTCGTTACTGGCCGAAGCACCGCCTGCCGCCGCACCTTAAATAAGTCCGGCGCGTCTGGGAGGAAGATGGGGGTGGTGGTGGTGGTGGGGGGGGGGGGGGGGTCGGGGAGGTAGGTGGACTGAGAGGGTAGGGTATGTGTCCCCCGGGGGGAACTGGTTGAAGCCCTTACCGGCTTTAGGACCTGTAATAGGTCCGGAGTCGTTCTGTTAAGGTGCAAATCAGGAGGGCCTCAACACGGACGGTGTCGGTTTACAAAAATAACCCCTGATATCGCCCACCAAATGTTATTGTTTTCTTCTCATTCTTCTTAATCTTTTAAGACGATTAATTATCATTGTTGTTATTTCAAAGGAAGGATATAATTAAGCAGATATCATGGAAATACAAATGAAAATAGATTTAATTGCACCACTATGTGAACCAATTAGACGAGGTTTTTCTAATTGAGTTTGACTGTTTTAGCACTTCCATTTTAACCTGAATGGACAAGATATGATTTAATTGAGAGCGACATTTTAATAGAATGCCAGTCCACAAAAATTAAAAGGACGTCTTCTTTTTTTTCAAAGAAGAAACTGGTTGGGTTTATTAACATTAAACTCATATGAGTACTGAGGATGCAAAACTATTAAACAAACTACAGGTGCTACAAAATAGAGCCCTCAAAGTATGCCTTCAGGTGAACAAAAGATATCCCACAATCGAATTACACAAAAAATGCAATGCAACACTACTAACAAGTAGAAGGGAAACGCACCTCAAAATACTGGCGCACCATTACACCACAAAACCAGGCTACACAGCAACCCCCCGTAGGGACACCAGGCAAATGGCAGCCCCAGTGCTACTGACAGCAATAAGTAACACCAAAATTTATGAGAGAAGTGTATTTGCCATGGCGGCACATGCCTGGAATAATCAACCCACACAACAACGGGCAATCAAAAGCATGGACCACTATAAAAGGTCCTTAAAGAAAACATAGTACACAACCACCCACTGAAGAAACAATATCTCACCTGATCTTGGGCGCAGTCACTGCTTGCTGTGTTCTGGCACAAAAAGCAAAAGACCGGCCAGAAAAGATGGTAGATATCACAAATACGGAAACTAGCCCTACTAAGTACTAAGGAATTCGAAATGACTATCACCATAGGGCGCAGTCCGTCTGTGTATGTGTATTGGCACAAACCAAAGCAGAACCAGGCAGGCCACGGTCATGCATCCGAATCACCCTGAAATACAAAATGGCTAACCATACAACACAGCCATCCCACCTAGTCGCAGTCCTGAAGGGTCCAGGGGAGTTCTGGCACACTGGTGTACTATCTAAGGACAGGGCATGGGTGAAAGGATGCTGTAACAAACCACAATGGGATGGGATCCTCTCCCACAGGCCTGTATGTCATCTGCGTAGATGTACATAGTAGGCTAAGTTATCATATACAGGTTAGGAAAAAACTTGAAAATTAAAAAAAAACTAATATAGAAACTACTAACACCCAAAACCGGAAAGGTTGGCCCGAGAAAGATCAGGTAAAGACTCCTGAGTGCGGGACCATACCAATCTAGTACCACAGCTGTCCAGCGTTGAAAACAAGCACCCTCACGGGAGCTTATACGTTATGGGCAGAATAAAATACTTGTCACAAAAAAAACCTAAAAAAAAACATTTCATTCATCAAATAAATGGCATACAAGTGCAAGTAAACCCCGACGGCCTAGACGGTACTGTTTCATTAAAATTTCACCTCTGACGGGTTATTTGTGGTGTGAGCTTGCTTAGTAATCAATGAAGAGGATTACACATGCGCATACAGCTAGGTAAGCTATGTAGTGATATTAAAATCATGAGTTAAATAAATAAATAACTAATAAATACACATAGCTCTGACGGTTTGTGTCCGTTGTGAATAGCGTAAGTAATCGACTGAGGATTGATTTGTTGATTGTTGTTGTTTCACGTCCTAGCAACATCTAAGGTCATATGAGTAGTGAGGATGCATTAAAGTATCCCTGCAAGGAGATGGTGGCAGCATATGTGCAACTCATGCTGGTTGCGAGTATATAGGCACAAGGTAAAAATGTTAATCATTTAAACTTAACAGAGCACTCTAACAACAATTGACTTGGCTTTTACAAATATAAAATATTGTACTACATCTGGTATCCTCAACTATAACATAAGTGATCACAAACCTATTTATATAATTAAAAAAACAACAAGGAATGACAAACAAACCACATCACACTTGGGCCACTCATATAGAAACTGCACCTATGAGGACCTTTCAACCACATTACTGGGATTTGCTACCAACGAAATATTTTATGAGCAAGATCCGAACAAGTGCTGGGACATGTTAGAGGCTATCCTTGAGAGAGCTGCTGACAAACTTTGCCCAATGATTGAACTGAGAATGAGAAAAAACACAGCTAAATATTTAAATGACAAATTACAAGAACTACAACGAGATCGGGACTACTTTTGCCAAAAGGCTGAATTAACCAAAGACCCAGGGGATGCATTCATAGCCAAATGCTTAACTAGAAAGGCCAGGACTGAGGTTCGAAAGGCAAAATCGAGGTACTATCTTGACCAAGCCATCATTCACAACCAAAACCCCAAGAAATGTTGGTATGAACTAGATCAAATAGAGCCTGATCCCAAGCCAAAAATCAGTAATCTAATAAACGACAGTACTGGTGAAACAATACCTGATATTCAACTAGCAGAAGAGATCAACAAATACTTTGTTGATATAGGAGCTAACCTAGCCCAAAAACTTCGACCAAAAGATGATGTCCAGGAAAACTATAAGGTTGTCGTTAACCAACATAGATATGATCTCACAGAAACAACAAAAGAGAAGATCCTTACCAAAGTACAAACCTTCAGGCATGAAGGACATCAGTTCAACCTTTATCAAGGACACCATCAAGGCTCTAATAGATGAATTTACATACCTATACAACCTCATAATTACTACTGGAATTTTCCCAGAAAAATGGAAGAGAGCAACAGTTACCCCTATACCCAAGGTAGGTAACCCAAAGTCCTGTAATGAACTGCGACCTATATCCATACTACCTCTCCCTGGCAGAATAATTGAACAGATAATTTATGACCAAATAAAAACATTTCTTGAGGACACTAACTATTTAGCCACCCAACAAAATGGCTTCAGAAAAGAAAGGTCAACGACTAAGGCACATGCCTCATTAATGGATGAATTGTTGATTAGCACAGACAGAGGTGAGCTTACAATAGCTGTTTTTCTTGATTTCAAGAAAGCTTTTGATACAATTGACCACAAAATCCTGCTATGTAAGATCAAAAGAGCTGGACTGGGAAAAAGATCATGTAGGTTCATATCCAACTACTTAAACAACAGACAACAATCACAAGAATTAATAATACAGAATCCTCCACTAGAACTGTCAGAACAGGAGTGCCCCAAGGTTCCACTTTGGGACCACTCCTCTTTCTGATATTTATTAATGACCTACCATTGCTCTCTACCAGTGCTAATTTCACACTTTTTGCGGATGATGATGTCCTCACAGTGCACAATAAAAACATTATTCTGGCAGCTACTATGGTAAACAAGGTGTTAAAAAAGGTCAATATTTGGTGTACTTATAACAGACTTACCTTAAACACAGAAAAATCAGAATATGTGATATTTAGAACAAAATCTAGAAAATCGCACGCACAAAATATAGAGCTATGTATAGGCAATGCAGTGCTAAGAGAAGTGAACTCGTACAAATACTTAGGAACCACACTTGACTCTACACTGAATGCGAACCAGCAACTATCGAGGCTGAACCAAATTCTAGGTATGAGAATGACAACCTTTAGAAAAATAAGATGCTACGTGAGTGTGAACACAGCGCTCAAACTGTATAAGGCAACTATACTGCCAATAATAGATTATAATGATCTAATCTATGGCCTTTTAACTAAACAACAAGAAAATAAATTACAGAGAACTCAAAACCGAGCTCTTAGAACTGTATATAGGGGCAAAGTTCTCTCAGTGAATGAGATGCACACTAGATCTAATATCACATACCTGAGCCAAAGGAGAGATGCACATCTGCTATCTCTTATATTTATCAGAGCCAAGGATGAAAACTACATAGACCATACTACCAGAGTTACCAGGCAGGGGGATGCTACACTCCTCAAAGTTCCTAAACCACTCACAAATAGACTGACAAGAGCCCCTATCTACAAAGGCAGCAACTTATGGAATGAACTCCCAGTCAGAATTAGACATGCACAAACACAACTAGAATTCAAGAACCTGGTAAGAATTCACCAAGCCAATCAGGCCCTTCTACAGGCCTAGTGATGAGGTCACCATATTTAAATAGCTATCTATTATAAGCACCTAGGGCCACCCCACCCCCTCCCACCACCCCATGCGCTCCTTTTCCTGCTGCCAACAAACCAAGTTATCCACCATACAAATTATTTGCCCAGCAAATTCGGAAATGTGTATCAGTCTGGTAGTATTGTTATAGACCGGGGGCCCTATGGTACTGGGACGGCTCACTCCCTATCTCTCCCATGTGATGTAAATTTTGCAGTGTCACCTTGTGGTGGGTTTGATCGACCGAGCTGCTGGTTGGTGTTTCACATGTAAACACATATGGTTATATCATGCATGAGATGGGTAAGCGTGAGTACACATCAATATGGGATTGCTATGAACAGGCACACATCCTCGTCGCCATCGTCACACATCTTTCACATTCATATATACATCTGTGCATATATTATAGCATCTGTTTAGCCAGGGGAACAGCCAGCACACACCAAGTGGTGGGTTTGATCATTTTGATTACACAGTACAGGCTGAGTGAGCCGTCTTGGTATTACAGGGTCTTGTATAAACATAGACACTAATAAAGTCTGTACTAGACTACTAAATGACTGAAACATACAATCCTCCAAGCATTGTTTATCCCATCATTACTAACAACCTACTTACTCAAACTACTTCATGTGGTCAAAAAACACACCTGAGGTATTAACCTTTTAAGCATAACCCTATAAGCTAACCACACTCTATCTAACAGAATAAACAAACCATTCTACTAACACTCACTCCATCTCAAAATGTAACTCCAACATCATGATAGTTTTGCAATTCACAACATAGTAGGCATACAAACCTATGAAGGGAAACTATGCACCTAACCACTCCGTAATGTAAAGGTCTAATCAATACACATGTATGTATCAAGTGTGTAGGAATACAACATATAACTGCTATTTTTGTATGTGAATTGTCAAACTATACCATATGTAAGTCTTAGAATGTCTGATATTGTTATTTGAGCTGATTTGGGCTAGCTGCATATATTGTAAATAACTGTATTGTCACATGGCTGGAAGACCAGTGCCACGGCGCTGACAAAAGACTTTATTCAATGAATAAACTATATTTACACAGAATACTAAAAAAAAAATAGCAGGAACCTCTCTAAGCCGCTATTCAATGCAACCACAGTTTGAGATATGCTGCGTGTATGAACATAAGCATGAGATAATGATATTAATCATGTAAACTTAACACAGTCTTCTAACTAGCAGGACTCTTCTTAAGCCGCTATTCAATGAAACCATAGTTTGAAATATGATGCATGCATGAAGATAAGCACGAGATAATAATATTAATAATGTAAACTTAACACAGCGTTCTCACTAGCAGGACACTTTCTAAGCCGATATTCAATGCAACCACAGCATGAGATATTTACAAGTTGCTTGCATTTATATAGATAGAGAAGTTATAATACAAATGATACGTTAATGATAATGGTGATGGTGACGATAATGATGATGATGATTTGCTTTGTTCTGTATTGCTTGTCTCAAGTGTTACATCTTGGCAACATATATTGTCATAGTGTTGTAAAATATTGTGATAAAACGCATTGGTGGGGGAATGCAAATGGTCTATAATGGTAAATCGTATATAGTACCAGGTGTATGAATGTATTTATGTAGTTGCTGCTGATACTTTACTCGTGGTCAATAGTCAGTGTGTATTAGTTAGATAGTGTGAAAGAGGCACTAGAGATAGTGGGTAAGGGGCACTTGGAGTTCTACCCACTACCCCCTTCCCCCTCTGTTAGTCACGGCTCACCACACTCTCAGCTCAGGCAGGTGGTGGCCAAGCAGCCACACCGGAGGGTGGTGGTGAGCAGATCACTGTAGCCATGGTGACACAGGGATGCTTGATGTTCATTGGTGGAACTGTAAATGCTTGATTCTCATTCGAGAACACGGTCAGGTGGTATGCCATACCAGATCCATGTACCACTATAAATAATAAACCTGAGGGAATTGTCTCTCTCCCTACTTTCATTCTTTATACTCTTGCTTTCTCTTCTTGCCTGTACTGATTTCATGATAGCCTGCCTACACAATCACAGATTCCAGCCGAGTACTTTATAGTATGATGAGGACTGATTTGTGACAGTGTGCACTCATGGAGACATTACAGTGCTACCTCATTGGGAGCTCAGGCTACTGGCACTATGACCCTATTTCCCACTCAGTCACATTATCCTGATAGTGAGTTAACCAGTTCTTGTCCTGCCCTGGTTATGCCGAGTGTCAGGCTAGGTAGTGACAAGAATCATATTTGTAAGTCATTGGTTTTACCCAACTAGTATTCAAACTCCTGACCTTCCGCACGGAAAGCCTGCACTCCAAACAATTTGGTTACTGTGTCCAGTTGATGATGGTGATGTTGATAATGTAAAGCCGGGCGCCGTGGCCGAATCGGTAGAGCGCAGACCTCCCATGCGGGAGATTGGGAGTTCAATTCCCAGTCTAGTCAAACCGATGACTTAAACATTGATACTTGTCGCTTCCTAGCTTGGCGCTCAGCATTAATAGCATAGGACAGGAACTGGTTAGCTCAGTGTCAGCATAATGTGACTGAGTGGGATATCAGGTCATGGTGGTGGTGGCCTGATTTCCCAGTGGGGCAGACAATATTGATACCAATATTAATACCAATGGTATTACCACTAGTAACACCAATGTTACTATCAATATTATTACCGATATTAATATACAAATAATAATCCATATTAATACACAACTATTAATCAATATTAACCATAGTAAAAAGAATATTAATAACAATATTAATAACAGTAATAATCATAACACAGCTGTGGAACACAACAAAGAAATCCTAGGGATTCACTTACTTATTGGTGACTCTCGGAAGGTTACGAATAGTCAATTCCTTATGAATCGCCATTTTACGACATCCCACTGGGAGGTATCACTCCACCGAGTCGTAAGAGAACCAAATGGATAGCTAGAGTAGCAGCAGGTTTGAGACACATTCTCTTCTCTTTGGTTGAAGGGGATGGGCGGCGAGGCGGATGTGGTGGTCGTCGTTGAAAAGCCATTTATATTAAAATCGACATCGGTGCTATTGACCAACCTGAAGAGAAAAATAGAAACTGGTTTCGGTTTTGGAAGGAAAAATTACCCACTCGCGCGCACAGCACACGCCACAAAAAAATACCTGTTTCGGAATTAAAGTTTTAGGGATTGCAAAGTTGGCATTGACGTCTTCTTCCATGTGGTAAATTTGTCTATAAATAGCCGCTTCATGGGACTGATGCACATGCCCTGGTTGCTAATGCTATAGGGTAGTAACCTGCTTTTAATGGTGACTCAGCTTACTTGGTTGGTTGGTTGCTGGGGTTTTACGTCCCGGTAACATGTATGGTCATATCAGGACGGAGCCCCCATTGGTGGGAGTGAGCAACTCAATGAGGTGTTTTTGACACAGATATTTGGATTCTTCTCCTCTTTTCTTTGTGGTTCAGTAATTGTATTCCTAACACTGTGCTAACCAGTCATTGCCATATCCTATTAATGCTGAGCGCCAAGCTATGAACCAACAACTGTCAATTTTATAAGGATGACAGGACACATATGATTGGCTGACTTCTGCTGAATTTACGCCGTGTCAGCAGCACTGGCCATATTAAAGGACAGCTGCTATGTCAGGGCAACATTGGGCTGTATGCAGAGTTTTCCATTAAAGACAGGTTCTACTGCCTTGGGCAATAATAGTCGGTTATCGCATTTCCAATGAATAGAGAGTCTAGAAACAATTAGGAATTTAAAAGCATGGTTAGTAAAGTTACATAGTCCGATCGTTTTGATTTGCTGTCATTTTTATGAGATAAATATATTAAAGTGATTGTCCTAATCAACCTTACTTTAGTTTGAAGTAACTTTTATTTCAAACGGTTCACTTGTGAGATATTTGAAGTGGCAACATGTAAAATTAGTTTTGACAAGCACACCAAAACTCTGACACCATAGGATTCAGCAGTAACAGGTTCTCTTATATTGCATCAGTATCCCGTTCGATGTGGCAACACATGCTTAATATGTACACCAGTAGCTAAGTTAGATATGTAGGATCAAATCTAGATAATTGCTTTGGTTTTGAAAATAATACTCCATCGGACTATGCAGCTTTAAACAAGCAATTGATATAATCTCTAAGGCTGTGTATCCATAGACTTCACTTGTGACCTGTTCCCTTATTCCATGTTTGCTTGTGACCCTGTGAAGCGCCACACAGAGAATGAACCTGTGTTGCGCTAAGTGGATGTTCCCATAGGTTGGACCCGGGGACTGTATGGCCTTGTTCAGGGAACACAGAGAATAAGCGGGAAGCTTATTTTATTTAACGACACCTCCAGGGCACATTGACCATTTATCATTGGCTATTGGATGTCAAACATAGGTCATTCTGCCATATTTCTTTGGAGGAAACCTGGTACTGTCACATAGGCTACTCTTTCCGATAAGCAGCAAGGGGTCTTTTATATGCCTTTTTCCCACCCACAGGACAGCACATACCACAGCCTTTGATGAACCAGTTGTGGACCACTGGTTTGGGCCACAAAGAATGAACATGTTCATTGTCGGCATGGTGCTTCACAAGGTCACAAGCAATCACAGAACGAGGGAACACACCAAAAGGGAACAGTCTATGGATACAAGGCCTAAAGTAGACAGAACCATGTAGCCCGAGCTATGACGCTGAAGCGGAACTGCCGCCATACGCGCTGCCAGTACTTGATGTAGTTTAGTCGCTGGTACCAGGACGGGGGTGGGCGATGTTGTGTGAAGTTCACATAATACGCAACACACAAAGCACCTCAATGTAATAAAATAATCACCAGTGAAAATTACACCTTCCCTAAAGCAGGCGCCTCCCATATTTGGCAAAGGCGGAACCGGAAGCGACCCGCCTCGCCATTCAATACCGCCATGCGTCCCGCCAGTTTCCGGTCGGGTGTGGGTTGATGCTGAAAGGATTGCCCACCAACGTTTTGTTTGTTTAATTGTATATTTTATTTTATTTGGTTATTATCAAAGGCTGTTTGATGATAATAATCTAATCTGGATAATATTGCCTTCCACATGACTTAAAGGTGCAGAGTCTGATGAGGAATAACACTTTCACAGCCAATACATTCAGCTAGATTTGATTTTACATATCAAACTTAGATACTGATAAATGTATTAAGCATCTGTTATAACATGCTGAGTCAATTTAATCAAAACCCCTTACTGCATAATCCTATGGTGTCAGAGTTGTCATGCTTGCCGAAATTAATTGTGCATGGTTGCACTTCAAATCATTCAAAACAAAATTTACTTCAGAGTAAAGTAAGGTACAATACAATAATCCATCAGCTATATTTATCTCAGAAAGATTATAGTAACATCAAACCATCGGACTATGCAAGTTTAAGTGAGTGTACATCATAGTTTTGTGTGGCAATGCACGTGTAATGCAAATGACTTATGTGCATATAAATAACAGAATTTATCCCGATAAAACTATTTTACCCAGTAATTATTTAATCAACATGGCCGGTGACGCCGACAACCGGCGCGCACTCCACTAACCACAACCGGCTTCCTGTCTCCCTTGCCATGCGCACATTATCGATATCTATATATTTATACATATTAATATATATTTGCATACCTAGATATTTCTCTCTCTCTATATATATTAATATATAGGCACTGTTAGTTTGTATATATAATAATATTCCTGGCAGGGTACAGGCAACAATATCATTATCACTCCACTAGGATAATTAAGACAACAAGTACATTTTATGGTTAAAGAAAATTCTAACCCCGAAGTTATATATTATATCGCTATATATTATATCGCTAAAATTTCACCCGATGCGCGGGTAAATAATTGATAATTGCCACGCCCAGGTGGCGCTGCCGTGGTGGAGGTGTGAACTATAAGTATAACATGTTATACATACATACTCTGCTGATGATGTGTGTATGGCTATAGAACAGGAGGAGAAAGAAGATGGATTGTATCCTTGGTGATAGTCCCCTAATGCATAATAGAACACATATATGTAAATATATGCTTGAGAGTACGGTTTTGACACCCCCACCCTCAAGCCATTATGTGGGTGGGTGGTAGACAATGCTTTAAGGCTCAGTCACACCTTACCGGATTGGTCTACCGGATAGAAAATGGACACTGTACGGCAATGTATGGTTTATATATACGGCACGCATCCGGCGTGTCCGTTCTCTGTCTGGTGGTGTCCGGTGTGTATGGTGGCAAGTTTTGAACATTCACAAAACTTGTACCGGACACCGCCGGACTGACGTGTACGGTTGGTGTCTGGTTTAAGTCTGTTTAGTCTGTTTTGTCCATTTCATGTCCAGTACCCATCCGTTACTTCTCCGGTTTGCTTCATGCAAAATCCGTTGACGGCATTGCAGGAATATGGTCAGTATATGTTTTTGGCGCATCTGTGAACAGTCCCGTATGTATCCGGTTGATGTTTGGTCCGTCCGTTAGACATTTGGTTGTCATCCGGTTGTCATCCGGTTATCATCCGGTTATCGTCCGGTGGCTATTCGTTAATGTTCGTTCCTTGTCCGTTTAGCATCCATTTTGTCCGGCGGCCTTTGCAACATTTTTACACATTTCAGTACATTTTGATACTGTACACCAACGGACTAGAAAATTCTTTATCCGGTTGTGTCCGGTACTCAATCCGGTAAGGTGTGACAGGCACTTTAGATAATGCATAACTCTTAAAGCTCTAGAAACCAATGTATCATATATGATATTATATATAATCTATTATATCCATATAAACGCTCGGAGGATTATTTAATTATTCATTAGGCAATTCACGTGAGTATATTATTAACGAACCAGCATCGTCCAGGTGCTTTGCTGCGGACCTACTGGGCCCAGCGGCTTCCGACGCCTCTCGCTGTATTTGACTCGGCAGTTGCCGGCCGTTTTTTGCTTTGATCACCAGAGTCAAACCAACAGTCAATAATTGACCATGTTATAACCATGGTTCCATCTATGATATAGCTGTAGTACTATAGCAAAGAACAGATGGCAGCACAGAGTGGATATGTGCATGCTGGACTAAATTCAAAATGGCAGCCTCTATGTCCTCTTCTTGAGGCTAAATACATCTCGATTTCTTCAACAAAATATGAAAATGCAAAGGTATGAAGGAAAAAAAAGAAGTTAATTAATACAAAATATATGGATTATAGCTTACCTTATCATATATAGATTATTCACTTCAGTTGACTATAATTAGATTATTAGGCCTACGAAAATGTGTGTATCATATATGATACAGTAGTCTGCCAAGGACCTTGCAGCCACATAAGAAGTGTGTATGAAATGTGGTTGGTTGGTTGTTGGGGGGTTTATGTCCGGACAACATCTAAGGTCATATCAGTATGGGTACTGACTTGTGATGGTGCACACTCATGGTGACTGCATAGTGCTGGTCCACTGGGAGACCAGGCCACCAGCACCATATCCCACTCAGTTACATTATCTTTACACTGAGCCAGCCAGTCCTAGCCCTATCCTAATAATGCCAAGTGCCGGGTTAGGAAGCGACAAGTATCAATCTTAAAGTCATTGGTTTGACTCAACCAAGGTGGATTCGAATCCCACGATCTATGAAAAAACGCAAAATGGACGCTCAACTCTTTCGGCCATCCATCTGATCACGTATGAAATGTGAATATGTGATTAGAACCATGAATAATAGTATTCCTTTTAACTCAATATAATAGACATTTTGCAACCTTAACCAGACATTTCATTTCAGTTCAATGGGATTTTGGCCTATGCCACCATTTGATCTACTTTGAATATTGGCTGCAGACATAAACTGACTTCATATGAGAAGAAACAATAAAAATGAAGCTTCATTCTTTGGAGATGGTGCAGTATAACAAGCTTTTGCCATAATGTTGCTGTACACCAGGGTAAGGACACTGGCATTGATGAAGACTTTGCCCTTAACTGTCATCTCAGTGGTAATATCCTACAACTTTGTGAATGCCTGCCTTGAGGCCACGAATTCAAACTCTTTGCATATAATTATTTTCCCAATTTAAGATGGCTGTAGAGGTTCAGGACTTAGGTCTTGGAAATTGTTGGGGACTTTTCAAGCTCATCACAATTGTAAAGCTCTCAAAACAGAAAAGGAGTTGGAAAAGCTGCCACATGAAGTTCTGCTTATTGCAGGGACTGAGACTAGGTGCTGAGACTGAGACTCCAACAAACAAATAAATATACATATATATATATATATATATATATATATCGGCCGGGATATATATATAAATATACACGTATATATCGAACCCTGGTCGAGTCAAATCAATGACTTAAAGATTGATACTTGTTGCTTCCTAGCCATGCTTTGGCATTATTAAGATATGGCAAGGACTGGTTGGCTCAGTGTCAGGATGATGTGAATGAGTGGGATATCAGGTCATGGTGCTGGCGGCCTGGTCTTCCAGTGGGGCAGCACTATAAAGTTGCCATGAGTGTGCACTCTCACAAGTCAGTACCCATCCTGATATGAGCTTAGATGTTGCTAGATGTAAAACAACAACAAACAAACAAAACAATACACGTATATACATGTATACATATATCTCTGGCGCTACTGACACTGGTCTACATCCAATGGAGGCGAGGAGGCCGCAGGTGGTGTCACCGGTACAATGTTGGATCTTGTGGAGTACAACAACAATAATAATAATAATTCCCTTACATATCTTTATACTTGCATAATGCGTTATACATCACATAAGTGGGTCTGTAGACACTAACGGCCAGACACAGCTGAGATACAAGTGGTCAGAACCTCTCACTGGTGGCGCCGCTGTGGCCAATACTGTAACTACATAGGATTAGTAGATAGGATATAATGAGATACAGTATAGTATAGTATAGGGAACTGAAGATAGATATAGTCCTTTCTTATATTCCCATAATACTTTTAATAGATTATACAGCAGATATAATATATGAGACTGTCTCAAAATGTGCTAAGCATATGGGACAAAAGTTTGTCCATAGTAACGAGCAACACACTATCTACTTATGCATTTGCTCAGGATAAACTGATTTGTTTTTTACATGGTGTTTCCTATTCCTAATAGAATACATATTGATTTGAAGCAAATGTCCTTATGTTTTCAGTGTAACCGTTTCTGTGCTGTTTTGTGTCAATCGTTACTATGGACAACAAAACGAAGAGTTAGCACCTTTTGAGACAGGCTCATATAGATATAACTGATTCGAGCCTGGCCGAAATAGGAAAACATTCCGCTGTATTTACTTTGAAAGCTTGATTCATGTTGAAGCAAAAATGTCGATGGATTATTGGTAAAAGTGAAGCCGGCTGGATATAATGCTGGCTGCGGCTCCACCCAGTCAGGCAGCAGCCCGCTCTAGACCGCTGCCACTTGCCGACTCGAATCACCATTACTGCGGGAAAACGCGTTAATTGTAGCGGGAATCAATGCACAGGAAGTGGTAAGTGCACATGCTCAAACGACCAGGTGCGCATGCGCGCCATCGTCCGCTCGCTCACTCGTCGGGTGAGCTGGATGGGTGGGTGGTGGGTAATAGGGAGGGTGTGAAAACCGGATGACGGAGCTGACGGTTGGGTGTGCTTGGAAGGATGGGGGAGGAGGAGCGGGGAAGGGGAGGAGGAAGGGGAGGGGGTGGTGAGGAGGGAAGGGGAGGAGGAGGAGGAGGAGGGAGGGGGAAGAGGACGTGGGAGGAGGACGTGGGAGATGGGGAGCAGGACGGCGGACGGGGGATCGGGTGGAGGAAGAGAAGGGGGAGAGGAGGAGGAGAGAAGAAGAGGGAGGAAGTGGGAGGAAGAGGGAGAAAGAGGGAGCAAGAGGGACGAACGGGGAGGAAGAGAGAGGAAGAGAGAGGAAGAGGGAGGAAGAGTGAGGAAGAGGGAGGAAGAGGGAGGAAGAGGGGAAAGAAGGAGGAAGAGGAGGAGGGGGGAAGGGGAGGGGAGGGGAGGGGGGAGGGAGTGGAGGAGGAGGAGGGGGAGGGGAGGAGGGGGGGAGGAGAGGGGGAGGAGGGGGGGGGAGGGGGGGGAGGAGGAGGGGAGGGGGGGGGGGGGAGGGGGGAGCGGGGAGCGGGAGGGGAGGGGGAGGAGTGGGGGGAGGAGGGGGAGCAGGAGGGGGGAGGGAGGGGGGGGGGAGAGGGGGAGGGAGGGGGGGTGAGGGAGAGGAGGGGGGGAGGGATGGGGTGGGGAGGTGGCGAGGAGGGGAGGGGGAGGAGGGGAGGGGGGGAGAGGGGGGGGGGAGGGGGGGGGTGATCGGGAGGGGGTTGGGGAGGGGGTTGGGGAGGGGGGATCGGGAGGGGGGCGGGGGAGGAGGTGGGGAGGGGATGAGGAGGAGGGGGCCGGGAACAGGGGGAAGGAGAGGGGAAAGGGGAGACGGAGAGGAGGCGTGGGACTTCGGTCGGGGTGGTAGGGAGGAGGGGGAGCGGGAGGTGGAGGGGAAGGTGGAGGGGGATGGGGAGGGGGAGCGGGAGGTGGAGGGGAGGGGGAGTGGGAGTTGGGACGGGTTGGTAGGGGACTGCTATTGTGATGGGGTGTAGTTATTAGGGTGAGGAGGGTGTTAGAAATGGGCGGGAGAGCATGGTGTACAGAAAGGTGGAGGGGTGTGGTGGAGGGTGTAGGTGCACTGGTGTGTGAGGAGGTTTTTTTACTTTTAGGGCTTTTTTTACCAGGATGGTGTAATGTTATGGCCATGTTGGTAGATGTAGAAGTAGGGAAGTTCGCTTTGGGAATTCTGGGATGTTTGTGAACGTAGGACGATTTACCACATTGTGATATATATGTATGTATATTATATTACTATATATACAACACTGCTATATATAGGTATACATAGCGAGGTGTTGATATATATCACTAATGTATATCACTATTTTGTCCACAGCGACTGGTGGCGCTGTTGTTCGGGGTTAATGGAGGCGCCATGATTTGTATCATGTGAATAATCAAGCGGGAATACAATACGTAAGCCGTTCCTTATCTATATTAATGACATAAGTTCTTATGCTTCCTATAGTGTGATGCTTTTAGCATGTCGACCAAGTTCAATAGAACAATGCGGAAATCGTGGCAGTTCTTGCTTATATTCATATACCCGTAGTATCGGTATATATGCATATGGATATTTTATGTATATATATATTATGTATATATATATATATATAAATATATATATATATATGTATATATAATACGCATGGGGATGCGGTTGGTGCAGTGAACCACCCTGGTGGCGTGACCGGTTTGGTTTGGTGCATAATCAAACAGCTAACAAATCAATGAAGGAGTCTCCCACAATTTATGCTCACATAATTATTAATAGACCACACATATACTGTGGGTCCTTGATTATAATTATAGGGGGAGGGTAGAACGATTTTACCGCAGTTGAAATGGTGCCGATCTCTCGCGGGAGTAATGAGAATTAAATGTGTGCATGCTTAATACGATTACACTAGATGATATATATACTATATATAGCATCCTTACTTCGTTTAGAATTACAACTGGACATGGATACGGTAAAGCGCTAATATGTAGGTCTGTCATATGTAATTTCATTAAAGTATTCAATTGCTTACTCTTTCCACCAGGGTTGCTTAATTTTCAGATTTATTGGGGCTTACCGGCTTCGCCATTACCATTGGATGGCTGTATTTCTGACTAACTTCAGGTGTTATGGGGTTTGACGTCCAGACGCAACCCAGTATTATAAAGGCGTGATTACTATTGCGAAAGGACAGGTTCTGTGTCAGGATAATGTGACTGGGTGGGACATCATCTCATAGTACTGGCATCCTCATCTCCCAGTGGGACAGCAGTATAATGTCGCTAGGAGTGCGCACTGTCACAAGTCGGTACCCGTCCTGATATTACCTTAGATCTTGCCAGGACGTAAAACTCCAACAACCATCGTGAAAATAGCGAAAACCAGACTCGAATTCAAGATGGATGCATGGCAGAATTGGAGATGGACTGGTACCTTTAAAAATAACCCTCTGAATCTGCAGGCAAGAGCAGCACATTTATTTCCAATTTGAAGTTGACTTTCTTAATTCCAAGCAAATGGCGATGGAAGATAAGCAAATACTTAAGCCCCGTTCTCACTGGCGAGTTAAGTCGGCTGAACTAATTCGCGTCCTTTAGTTCGACTCAAATTGGTCGTGTGGACGTGATGTTGGGGCGACTTAGGCATGAGCCGACTCACCAAGTTCGCTTCAAGTAAACCACCTCTCGAGGTAGTATAGATGAAGCGAACTAGCTTAAGTCGGCCCACCTTGCTTGTGTCGACGGTAGCGGTTTACTTGAAGCGGATTAAGCACTTCACGCTATATAATATAATTTGGTATATGAACCGGCTAGATGTGTACAGATATTTTTTTCATGATTTATTTTTAGGTTTTCACTGGCCAGCAGAAGTTTTGATCGTTCCAAAACAATACGATTCAGTCCATACATATCTAGGTCGAACCCACACTCTCTCGTCGCGACGTCGGCTAACTGAAACTGGCACTGGTTAGTATGAACTTGCTCATGCGCTGAGATCGATTTCCGCCTTAAACCGCCCCAAGTACTGCTTGTGTGGACAGGACGTCTAGTTCGCCTCCTCTAGTTTGCCTTATCTAGTTCGGCCTAAAATTGTGCTGTGTGAACGGGGCTATAGATGCCCATTTATTATATTATTCTCAGGAAAATTAATTAACAGGAAAGACATGGGCAGACAAGTACTGTCAGGAGGGGTATTCATCGGGAAGTACATTCCGACATTAATGCTGGCTAAATGCCGTCTGCTGCCAATCAAATTCACTAAAAGTTGTCTGGATGTGTTTCTGTTGCGTATTCTTTTGCCCGTTATGTTGTTGTTGGGTTTAATTCCATCGCATTTAAAGTCGTCTGCTCTGGGGACGAGATTGGTCTGTGGGCATTACCTGTCGTCTGATGTCATATTGGTTGACAGCAGACGACATTAAAAGTGGACGTAGACAATGCTGCAGGTCAGGTATCTAAACCGCTGTGAAAAGCGTCACTCGATCACGTGATCATTTTCGTACCGTGAGTGAAAGGGTGTGTGCATGTGTGAGGGGTGTGTTAGGATTAGGGGTGGTGGGGTTACAGACCATGATTGTATATATTCAAATATTGAAATGGCAGTTTACACTTCCGGCTTAGTTCTTGGGATACTAACCTGCAAAGAACTGGACCCGGTGTCGTATTGTCAGCGGCCTGTCATCGTCAGCGGCCTGTCGTCGCTTCTGCGCATGCGCGGATTTTCGGAAGTTGCCGCGAGCACTGCTATTTGTTTTGTTTACACTCGGCCATTCGACGCTGATCGAGCTGCTACGTTAATATCGCTTGGAATTTAAGGTTAATTTAATTAAATTTCATTATTTGAGTATGTAATTCTGTTAAATATGATCGCATTCAATAGATTTCGGCGTAATCGGTCCCTAACACTGCCGGGCACCAGCTGAGCTTGTAGCCGGTGATGCCACGGGTCTTTTGACCACGACGGGCCGCTGAGAATGACGGGCCGCTGAAAATACGACACCGGTGGCCAAATCGGCAGAGTGCAGGCTTCCCGTGCGGAAGGTCAGGAATTCGAATCCCGGTCAAGTTAAAGCAATAACTTTCAAAATTGATACTTGTCGCCACCTAGCGTGGGCAAATGTGAAATATGGCCACACTGCAGTTGGCATTTCTTTGCTGCCACAGGATAAGTACAGTATGTAGGCAAGAGCATTTATATATATATATATATATATATATATTTGTGATGTATAACGTATTCGTCGAGTATCAAGATACGTAAGGGAATATTACTTATTATTATTATTATTATTGTTAGCCTCCGCAAGATACTACACTGTACCAGTGGCACAATCCTGCCCACCTCACCTCCCGCGGATGTTGACCATTGTCAGTCGCACTGGAGGATTTCTTTCTTTTTGTATGGGCAAGGGCATATAATCCCAAGCCAGAGATTAAAACTACTCAACCCACTACCTTATTTGTCCCTCTTGTCATTGTACTGTAGATATATATATATATATATATATATATATGAAGTTGGCGAGTCTGCGGGCGAGCTTAGGTATAATCGGGCCTAGGATGAGTTACATGCACTTATTTGTGTGGGCCTGCAAATGAAATACCTGGTGAGAAAGGACTAGTTCTTTCTTCCCTCACTAGGTGGTGCCGGCTAGCATATGTATTGGCTTCCTTGTGGGCGAAGGATGCTCGAGCACTGCACTCGAGCCCGTCGAACATGCCTCAGGCATCCTCCCGACATTAAATTATATTCATTTACGGACTTGGTTCTAATTGATCTGCACTGAATTTAAAATGTAATTATTTATGTGATTCGCTATTATATCTTTCAGCCACATATGTGTGGATCATCTCAGATAATAAACGGTTGATTCCTTGTATTCCTCTGGTCCCTTGCCTCCCTTTGCCCCCTGAACCGTCTCTATTGTAATAATTATATCATTTATCGTTGTACGAACGGTCATATATATATATATGATCATCATCATGCTGTCGGTCGCGATGCAACAAAGACTGCTTTCATTACTTGACTGCCACTCTCCATTGTTTTGTGTGGTTGTACATTTCATGAAAGATGCCTGCAAAAGTCTTGAAGTGCTGCTGGCTTTTGCAAGTTACCAGCGGCACTCTCTTGGGGAGCAAATAGAGGTTTCACACCGGCAAGAACATGTCAAGACAGGCGCAAAACTATTTGACCCTGCAGTGGCTGGTCGGGAGATGTTGGGAGTTCCATACATCAACCGCCCTTAATGCTGCCACAGTGACATGGTTTTCTGTTTAGGGTTTGCTCCCTTAGCCTTCGGTTCTGTCAAGAACCTGTACCACAAGGCAGTGGTTTACAACTCTGCAGGGCAGGGGTCTCAAACTCCCTGAGGTTTTGCTATACCTGCAATACCTGCATACCATGATATATATATATATATCTATATATGCATATATATTTATATATATACATATGGGGTGGATCTATATGGGGTTTATCTTTTGCTTATATTCACATACTTGCATTATATCCATATATAAATACATATATATGTATATATATACACTTGATGCATCAGTATGACACAAGTATAAAGGCGTTTATCTCAACCCACCTTCATTGTTTGGCGCTCGTTTGTACTATAGCCACATATCATTAGGAAGACATTCGGAGAATATTTTGAAGGAATACTAAAAGTGTTTCCACAATAAACATGTTGGCTGCAGGCTAACATGGGTAATTTGCACACGACCCCACTGTTCTATTTTTAGTCTTCTTGCTGAATCCCAGTCCGCCTACTCCGTCACTACTCCGCTGGCTGCTCTTGAATGCACTTCAATCACTGCACTGTGCCTGCCTTCCCTACTGTAACCATGTGCGTTCTAGAGCCTTCTCTACCGCAACACGCTGGCTATGCCGCCTGTGAAGAGACAAGGTAGGCCCCCGCTGTCACAGCGGCCAGGTTGTCTTGTGATCAGCTGCTCAACCCGGACTCACCTGGGTCTAGCGACTCTACACCGCTGTGGCCGGAGCAACCAGTACAGGCTTCATCTATGTCATCTGAGCAAGAGTCTGATAGAGAGGTAATTTGTAGGCTGTCTAGAGAGAACAAAGTATTTTCGGACGTAGCAGCTCGGCTGAGTGCCTTGGAACACGTGGTGGCTACACCTGCTAGGAGGCCGCCATGTGTGTCGTCCCCGTCTGTGAGGCGGCCGGTGGTTCCGGTCACTCCCCGGTCAGTCTTCACATCCCCATCTCCAGCTCTAACCCCCATTCGACGTGGTCTTCCGCCAGTAGTATTCACCCCGCTACCCGTGCCTCAGCCAGCCGCCATGCCACGTGGTCGCTGCCCACCCAGGCCGCAGCCAGTGCGGCCACTGCCAAGTCCGCCTAGGCCGCCGCGCATAGCCCAGGCAGCTGCTGCGGTTATCCTGGACAACCCCGCTTTACAGAGGCCCACAGGTATGACTTTCTTCCCCCATACTTTTGTCACGCGCGGGGATGCCTGTAGGAAGATAGGCGTGGGGGAGGCTAGCTGGGCGGAGTATTTTCTCGCACTTCACCGTATTGCGGCTCACCCCATGTTCCCGGAAGAATGGTGGCCAGCTTTCTTACAACATGAGGAAGACCTAGCCAGGATAGAGATAATGTGGGATTGGCCCACCTGTAGGCGCTGGTCCGAGCGCCTATTTCAAATGATAGGGGATGGTCGCCTTCCAGATGGCTGGTCAGACCATGTTGCGCTGAAAGATGTACAGTGTGAGGTGTGCACAGATGCGCCCAGACAAGCGCCTCCTCGGGTGGTGTCTGCCCAGTCTCAAGAGCCCCGCCCAATTGTGGCATCTTCTGCGCCGGCCTCAGTTGCCCCCGCCCCAGTTCCACTGAATTCTCGCGAAGATTACAACCAAGAAACGGATGGGAAAGCCTGCTACCAGTGGAACTGGGGCAAAGACTGCGGATTTCAAGGGCCTCATGGAGTTCTGCCGGACAGGTGTGTGCATGTATGTGCATACTGTGCCTACCGCTTCAAGCGAAGTCTGCCGCATCGCGAGCAAGATTGCATGAAAAAGCGCAAGTTCATGGATAGGAAACTCGCGGAGCAGTCGACAGCAGCAGTAAATGCCCCGCCCACTCTTATGTATGTGTTGCCCTCCCACCCGTCACCACCGCAGCACACTGCTCAGTCCGCCCACGTGGTCCCGGCCACGCCCCCTCCTATTTTGAGTACTGACCTAGTTGTGATCCCACCACCCCCACCCTCCCTGCCTGTTGTAAACATTCTGCCTACTGTGCCCGCCAACGACCCCGTGTGTGTTAGTACAGCCCCGCCTAGCTCGGTGTTACACACGCCGCTCTCAGTACACGCATCCTCTGATACTGACTTGTCGTTATCAGACATAGTGTTTGACTGGTTCGATGTGCCTCCTGTTTCAATGGGGAGATCTGCTAATAATGTCTTTATCCCTCCTCCCTCGCCACTGCTCTTTAGTGATAGTTTAGGGCGGTTTTGGCCGGTAACCTCCCCGGCGCTCTGGAAGGAGTTTCACTTGTATTGTGATATTTACAATGTTGTGAGGGAGACTGCTCTGCCTAACTACTTGTCCGCGAGGATCCCAGTCCCTTCAGGACTTAGGATCCCAGCGTGGAGGGCCCTCCTACTCGATTACCCAGATATCCTCCTGGTTGATCATCTGGAGTTTGGTTGGCCTCTAGACTATACGTCAGAGAGGATCCCGACCCCCACTTTGGTTAATCATACAGTGGGAGCAGAGACAGATGTACATATCAATTCTTTCATAGCAAAGGAAGTCGAGTTAGGTGTGCTCTTAGGTCCGTTCACTGCTTTGCCCTTTCATCCTTGGTGCCAAATAAGCCCAATGATGACCAGGCCTAAGAAAAATTCGCTGAATTAACGAGTAATAATTGACCTAAGTTTTCCCCCTGGTCGAAGCGTAAATGCCGGGATTGTTAAGGGATTCTATCAGAGTCAGCCCTTTAATTTTTCGCTACCCTTGGTATCGATGTTAACTGATAGACTGTCACTGCTCGGCTCTTCGGCCTGGCTCAGGGGTGCAGATCTGGCGAGGGCCTATAGACAGCTGAGGGTGTGTCCGCTATCAGTACCGCTCTTAGGGATCTCCCTTAATGATCAGGTCTTTATTGATATCGCCCCTCCCTTTGGGTGTCGTACGGCGGCGCTTGCCTGTGCTCGTACCACCAGAGCAATAGTCTGGCTCCTTAGGCAGGAGGGGTTCTTCTCGATGTGCTACCTGGATGATTTTGTTGGTTTAGAGCCAACTTATGACAGAGCGGTAAAGGCTTATGCACGGTTCATTGAGTTAGCAGATGTGTTACGACTTGATTTAGCATTAGAGAAGTGTTCACCTCCCGTAACATCCCTGGTCTGGCTGGGCTTTGGTGTTGATGCACCAACAATGATGGTCTCCCTCCCTCCCGACAAGCTGGCCGATATTGTGAGTGAATGTAGTAGGTGGAAGCTCAAGACCACAGCATCCAGGAAGCAGGTACAGAGTTTAGCGGGGGAAGCTACAGCACCTGAGTAAATGTATTAAGCCAGCGGTCCGATTTACTAATCGGGTCTTAGAGGTGTTACAAAATACTCCGTTCATGGGCCAGCATGTGTTTTCAAAGCATCTCTTAGACGATTTGGCATGGTTCGAGAAATTTGCAGCTACTTATAACGCCCTGCAGCTCCTCCCCTCAGCTCCAAGACAGAGGTTTGTGATCGAGTGTGACTCGACATTAACCGCAGGTGGGGTGTGCTCCTCATCGCAGTTCTATGCAGTTAATTACCCGACCGCGGTTGTGCTGAAAGAATTTTCGATAACTCAACTTGAGGCTGTGAATCGTGTCCATGCGGTGTCGGCTCTTTTGCCGGCTGACCCTCCGAACTTTCTAATTACTGTCAATACTGATAACCTGGCCTCTCAGTCTGTCTTGTCCTCTGGCAAGGGCAAGGATAGGGTCCTTTGTGCTTGTGCTCGTCAACTGTGACTAATGTCAGCTTCCTCTAATTTTGAACTAGAGATAGAACATAAACCTGGTACCTCCTTAATTCTTGCTGATGCCCTGAGTAGATCGCTGTCAAATAAGGTAATGGAATCTAAAGCTAAATTGCTCTGTACTGAGCGTCACTTGCTCCCAGTCTTCCCCAGTCTGGCCCTTGATATTCTTGACTTTGCTGTTTGAATTTGTATGTGCATTACCCTGGAAGATAGTAGTATTATTGCCTCTATCTTCCAGGCTACACAGTGATCCATCACAAAGAGCTTCTTCGCCTCTACGCGTCCGGATTGGCTCCCAGAACATGGCAGAACAAAGCAGTGCATATTTTGAAATACTTGGCGTTTTGTACTCTCCATAATGTCTCACCGCTTACTCCTACGATATATGACTTACTCTCTTTCATCATGTTCTTGTCCACCTCCCTGAAGTCCCCAGGGGCCATGTTTAACTATTTTAGTTTGGTAAGGCTGTGGGTCTCAGGTGCCCCGGGAGCCCACCCCCAGTTTGATTCACACGATCTCGCTATTATGAAGCGGGCTATTGTTAAGACGTCGAGATATGTGGTAGTCAGGGCTCCGCCTATCACCCCTTTAGAAGTACGAGCAGTTGTTACTGGTCTTCTTGTGGTTAATCCTACTCCTCATGTCATTATTGTTGCTATATTATTAGCGTTCCTGACCATGATGCGCCAAAGTAATCTAGTGTGTACCTCAAAAACAGCCATGGGCCCCCACGTCCTGAAGTTCCGTGATATCACCCTCCATTCTGATAAGTTAGTCGTAACCCTCCATTCCTCCAAGACCCGCTCTACCTCCTCCGCCCCCCTCTCCTATCATCTCCCTGCTCTACCTCTCTCACACTGCTGCCCTGTCCGTGCCTGGAAGTGTTATGCCCGAACAGTCGCTCTGGCACCGGATTCCCCGGCACTGGTCCTGCCCTCTGGAGAGCCTCTCTCCAATAGGACCCTCCTCAAAGCCTTCAGGTCTGCGTGTGCAGCTGCTCTCGGATGTGAGAAGCAGTTTACCCTCCATAGCCTTCGACGAGGGGCAGCCCAGGCCTGTGAACTCTCAGGACTGGCGCTCCCAGGGATCATGCAAGCAGGTACATGGAAGTCTGACAGTGTTAATGCCTATCTTGCCCATCCCATAGTACAAGCTGCTCCGGCAGCGCTCACCTCTTTTTTGGTGTGAGCGCTGTCACTGCTGTCATCTAAACAAGATCTGCCTAACTGTCCTAGTACATGACATACATGCCTTGATCTGAACTGACCTCAATGCTCAGGACATTCGGGTCCCCGTACCCAGTCCTCTACGCGCTGCTCCGCGGATTGTCGGCCCTGATTACTTTATTAATTTAAATTAAATAAATTAAATGTTATTAATCTTGCCTCTTCATTGAATGCCTGATGGGTGAGTGTGTGAATTAAACATGTTGGCTGCAGGCTAACATGGGTAATTTGCACACGACCCCATTGTTCTATTTTCAGTCTTCTTGCTGAATCCCAGTCCGCCTACTCCGTCACTACTCCGCTGGCTGCTCTTGAATGCACTTCGATCACCCACCCTCCCACCCACAGAACAGGGGTGTGAGTGCTTTCACTGCTGTCATCTAAACAAGATCTGCCTAACTGTCCTAGTACATGACATACATGTCTTGATCTGAACTGACCTCAATGCTCAGGACATTCGGGTCCCCGTACCCAGTCTTCTACGCTCTGCTACGCCGATTGTCGGCCCTGATTACTTTATTAATTTAAATTAAATAAATTAAATGTTATTAATCTTGCCTCTTCCTTGAATGCCTGATGGGTGAGTGTGTGAAATGGCCGACAATGAAAAGGAAGAGCAGACGATTATAGTATACTTCCCTATTTACTTACGCCACCCACCCCCAATCCTTCCTTCCTGCTCCCCCCCCCCCCTGCCCCCTCCTCTTCCATCCCATTATGTTCGACACTCACGTAGCCACAGCCACTGACATTTCGTTCGCTCCGTGGGCCGTAAAACCGGATCTATAACCAATCAATATAGAAAACATCCATCCCAACCCCCTTCAAAAGAGACAACTGCGTGGATTTCCACCCATTTCAAGAAACATGATTGGAATTCGCTCTAAAGGCTGCCTCACACTAGGCGATAATTAAAGTGACATAGCACGTGTATCCCATCCTGGCATGACATTAGCTGTTGCTAGGACGTTCAACTCCAACAACCAATCTACCTAATGCCAAATATATCCGTCAGGGTTTGAACTTGTTGAAATCGAATATCCACATTCCCCTATTGAATAGGCGGTGTTAAGTGGGACAATCGGGTATCAGTGAGGAATAGTACATACTTCTTTTGGATGTATCACGCAGCTTTCACCCATCCAACAGACTTGTATATTCACTTTTTGAAGCTGAAGTCTATAAATAATATATATGTGATGTCTGAGGACATATGCGAATATAAATAATGGAAGATTCCTTATCCTGATCATTATTCCAGATTTGTTCACCGCTGGGGCCAGTGGCGCGTGCGCACTCCAGTAAACATATTAGATTAGATTCGATCAAATAGATTAAAGTGTTTGAGCTGTATGCTCAGGCCAACTCGGAGACTTCACCATCAGGGCCCACCACATGTGGTGAGGATGCTCTGTTCAGTATGTTCCCAATCGCCGTGGAAACTTTCCATCATGTCGCATAGTGTACACCAGGCTTTAAATATTCAAGGGGAAATTCTTCCCGAACTTCACAACCTTTAATTAAAAATGCAAAAATCGTGGCGTCAGACAGAAGTTGCAACTTGAGACCCATTGCTCGTCAGTATCCACGTATACCCTCGATATCCTAAAGCTTATGGACAACAATCAAATAAAGATAGCATAACAAATTAAATTATAAATTAAAAGTGAAAACTAAACCCAGTTTATCTTAGTAATATGATGAACGGAGGCCAATTGAAACGTGTACCCCAGCGCCCTGAAGTCACGTCCCTCTGAAACAGAAATAT
The DNA here is from genome assembly GCA_030323885.1 of Branchipolynoe longqiensis. Lineage (NCBI taxonomy): Eukaryota > Metazoa > Annelida > Polychaeta > Phyllodocida > Polynoidae > Branchipolynoe > Branchipolynoe longqiensis. Next base: position 26,913,788 of record CM059200.1, read on the forward strand.
GCGAATAAGAAACACAAAGTACAAAAATAACCGCACAAGTCTGAACTTGCATTGATTCTGGTCGCAGAGACACGGTTACTTTATAGCATCAGACGAGTCCGTGTCCTGCCGCATCTAATTAATGTGTTGCGTGTGGTAATTAACTCAGCAAAGTCCAGCTTTCCTCAATCGAATAATAAGGTTGCTAATCTTTTGTAATTTAATTAATGTTCTGTCTCAAATTGATGAGATTATGTAAATGAATGTCTACGGTATAAATACGGAGCTTGTGCGTTACGTGTGTAAACCCCCTTCATGTGGAGGAGGATTTAGCAGCATGGAGGAAATCTTTTTAGTATGCATCATATATATATATATATATATATATATATATATATATAAAGTCAGGCTAAGTGAAAGGAGGAGGACGAGACGGAAGGTTGGTGAACAGCCTAATTTATTTGATAAGGCTCTTGGCCGAGCAATAAACGCCCTACCTATACAAAGCTTAAAAGTGAAAAATAGGTGTGTAGTGTGCGAAGCAAGCAGCAGAAGTGAGCACAGTAGAAGGTGGGGGAGGGGGAGCAGCAAATAAGAGTGCTGGCCCGCAGCAAATATATATCATGGACAAGAAATAATCATCAAATCGTAGGATAATAAATAATATTATAAGATCATAGGATAATAAATAATATTATAAATAACTTCACCCACCATTTTATATTTATATAATAGATTATATCACACATATTATATATATGTGTGATTTTGGAGCGAGTGGTACAGGCGTGAGGTAGAGCCAACCGAGGAGGAAGCGGCAGGCGGCGCCACCATGAAAGGCAGAAGGCCTGACCAGTAGATGACTGGAGGAGTGTCAGTTAGTTGGTGTAGTGTCAGGTTGATATGAACTGAGGACACAGTTCATAGAGAATCGGTTTTTTGATAATGATACTCATATAACTGCTTATACAGCAGATATATAGATGTGTATATGTGTGTCTCCAGAAAGGTATATATATATGCATAATTTACATGCGCATAGTAAGATTATGTGATGTATAAAGTATTTATGCAAATAGTATTATGTATGTAATTATCCTGTCTCATTATTGTTCTTCTATCCGATTTTTCTCCTGCAACCTTCCTTTTGGTATGTTCCTTTCTACTATGGGTAGAAAGGTTGAGGTGCAGCCTGGAGAGCGGCAGGCTTGCTTCCAAGCAGCTTCCCCTCATTCCCTTCAGACGGCGCCACCTTCTATCTGCCCATTAGTATAGCTTACCTGTATATATGTATCTATAAAATCAGGTATATATACCTAACACCTATGCACCTAACCACTCAGTAATGTAAAGGTCTAATCAATACACATGTATGTATCTAAGTCTGTATGAATACAACATATAACTGCTATTTTATGTGAATTGTCAATCTATACCATATGTAAGTCTTTGAATGTTTGATATTGTTATTTCAGCTGATTTGAGCTAGCTGCTGATGACAATATCAGATTACATATACATATATTGTAAATAACTGTATTGTCACATGGCTGGAAGACCAGTGCCACGGCGCTGACAAAAGAGTTTATTCAATGAATAAACTATATTTACAAAAAATATATATATATAAATATGTGCTGTATTTATAAGGATTATACTCGTATAATTATCCATAAACTGATTACCCTTGAACTGTGCCTCTGCTTGACACCTTGTCCTGACACCTCACAACTATTGACACTTAACAACTAAGGTGAATCGACAGGGTCTCTGCCTTGCTTGGTGCTGCCACCTGGCCTATTCAGCTGTCATGATACAGCCTCTTGCCTGTACCACTCGCTTACAAATTGTATTTTACCGGCAATAGGTCACTTACCTCTTGCCAGAGAATACAGTTTTCCATCCCACTACCTTGTTTGTCTTTTCCTTCCATCTTTTAGGAAATAATTTGTGCTTCATGACTCCGTCCTTGTCGGACACCGACATAGTTTTAGATGCTAACGCCAGCTCCCACTGTAGGGCCAGCTGCCGCTTCCATGCTTGACCTGTGGCTATCCGCCTCCGGAGCTCCCTTTCTGTCTCGCTCTATTCCTGGTGAGGCTGTTCTTCCTGGAACGTCTCCAGGCTCTGGGCCGTTCCCAGGCTATCACCCCATGACTCCATGATTTGGTTCCGCTCCTTGCTGGCCGCACATGTTTTCCGTTGGTGCACCATATCCTGGCTGTTGCAGGTCCAGTCATTGCCTACCGAACTGGGGTCAGGTCCCGCGCAAGTCGTGCAAAGCCGTAGTGAAAGTGGCATGGGCCGGGGAGGCTGGGGAAGGTGGGAAATACATCTATCACGTCTGTCACGGCCGTCACTTCCGAGCGAGTGGAGGGGGGATAGGAGAGGAGCACTACAGAGCTTATTACGGGCGATAAGGGGCTTATCACTATCCAGATATATATATACCTAAGCCCTATGTACATCATGCAGATATGCAGGTAAACCTAAAGGGCTATCACACTACGACGTATAGCCTTATGGCCCTGTCACACTACGACGTAACGACGTCAACGTAGAGAGAACGTGAAGAACGTTGAACTTTTCGGCGTAGTATGCAAATTTGGGCACAAGTTGAACGTGGATGCAGCGTAGTGGACGAGAGCGTAACGTCGGTAAAGCGTAGTGATAGCGTCATTCAAGGAGAGAGGACAACGTCATTATGCTCACGGAACGTTATGAACGTTATTCCATCGCCAGATGAACGTTACATGACGTTACACACGTCATGAGACGTTGAACGTATGTTGAATGCACGTTCTCCTGACGTTCTCCTGATGTTCTCCTGACGTTCCCATGATGCCCCATGGCCATTTGCACTCGGTTTAATGTGGGTCAACGTAGTGGAACATAGTTGAACGTAGTGAGCAGCATTGGAAAAACGTCCGTTTAACGTCATTGACGTTCACCGAACGTGAACAGAACGTACGGCGAACGTAAACCCTTACGTTCGATCTACGTCGAAAGTTTTGAACATGTCCAAAACCTTGATGCGCGCCGACGTCACACACCGTAACATGACGTAGCCCGACGTCAGTCTAACGTCATTATGACGTCATAATAACGTAACCCAACATACGACAACGTAATGCCCAAATGTGATCACGTCAGGCTTACGTTAGCTCGTTACGTCGTAGTGTGACAGGGGTATTACTGTATACCGACGTATGTGATTTTCGACCAAAAATGTTGGCGTATGTTGTATATGTTGGGCGTATGTCGGGTACCTCATTATATGTCGTCTTATGTCGTCTTACGCCGACAAATTTGTGTGCATGCTCCAAATGTCCAACGTGTGTTGACGTGTGGCTCGTATTTTGAACGTACACTGCGTGTATGTTTGGGATACATCGGCATACATTGGGAGTACGTTAGGGATACGTTGGTATACGTTGCTGCACGTTAGCCATATGTTAAGCTGGTGGGAACATGTAGGCTGTGTACAGTCCGCATACTGCAAACGGATGCATTACATACTCCTAATGTACTTCAAATATATGCCTGCCAAATCTCCAGTGTATTTAACGTAAACGCCATACTTCTAGCAATGGAGTAACATATGTAACATTGGTCAGCATTCCGTGAGCATATGCAAGTGTTTTACGAATGTTTTGCAAGGGACAAGAACATTCTGATACACTAGCAATAGGTCAGATATACGTCCTGCATATGTTACGCACGTTGTGTGTACGTTGTGTATACGTTGTGTATGCGCCCATCTTTATCCCCTGCCCCTGAAAAGTTTAACAAATGCCGACCTACTGGCAAATTGTCTAATGTTGAGCACGCACTGACGCATATATCGAAGTGTGACAGGGCCTTTACATAGATCCCCAGGCTTGCGGCCATCAGTTATACAGCAGTGAGTCAGTGTCCCCGCTATTGCACAGTCCTTTGGCATCACGCTTATCACCTCTGACCACGTGATTCAGTAAGACCACGGAAAACAAATAGTATCAACCCAGCACCCACCATGAAGGCCCGGGGACCCGTCCCTCTCCTCCCGGCATCGTCTGCGCCTAGCTGGGACCTTCTTCTTCAAAGACTGGACGTGGTGTCCGGATCTGTAGAGCGCAGACCTCCCATCCAGGAGATCTGGAGTTCAATTCCCGGTCGAGTCAAAATATTGACTTTTACAATTGATACTTGTCACTTCCTAGGTTGGCGTTCAGCATTAAAATGATAGGGCAAGGTATGGTTAGCTCAGTGTCAGGATAATGTGATTGAGTGGGATATCGGGTCATGGTGCTGGTGGCTTAATTTCCCAATGGGGCAGCACTATAAAGTCGCCATGAGTACGCACTATCACAAGTCAGAACCCAACATGATATGGCCTTAGATGTTCCCAGGATGTAAAACTCCAACAACCAACCAATCTTCTTTAAAGCTGCTAAATCCGATTAAACCATAACATTGCATTTGAACCTAGATATTCAATGTTTGCTTCGCTTGTTTGTTGTTTTGCATCCTAGCAACATCCGCCGGCACCATGACCCGATATTCCACACAGTCACATTAACATGGTACTGTGCCAACCAGTCCTTTTCCTATCCTATTAATGCCGAGTGCCAGGCTAGGTAGTGACACCCATCAACTTTATAAGTCATTGGTCTGACTCAACTGGGATTCGAACTCTTGACCTTCCGTATAGGAAGCCTGCGCTCTAGCAATTCGGCCACCGAGTCTGGTATCACATTATCGTGACAACTAGCCAGTCCAGCCTTGTGATATCGTAGTCATAGCGAGCACCAGATGAGACACCACCCTTTTTAATGTGTGTGGTCTTTGTTGGTTTGTTTCTCTTAAGGCCCTGTCACACTACGATGTAACGACATCAGCGTAGGGAGAACATGAAAAATGTCGAAGTTCTCGGCGTAGTATGCAAATTTGGGCACAAGTTGAACGTGGATGCAGCGTAGTTGACGAGAGCGTAACGTCGGTAAAGCATAGTGATAGCGTCATTCAACGAGAGAAGACAACGTAATGACGCTCACAGAACATTATGAACGTTATTCCATCGCCAGAACTATGTTGCTTTACGTTACCTTACGTTACTTACGTCATTAAATGTTGGCGAAACGCTGAATGCACGTTGGACGTACGTTCGGCGTACGTTCTCCTGCCGTTCTCCTGACGTTCTCCTGACGTTCGCATTAGGCTGCGTGGACGTTTCCACCAGTGTTAATGTGGGTCGACGTAGTGGAACGTAGTGGAATATAGTGGAACATAGTGAGCAGCATTTGATTAATGTCCGTTTAACGTCATTGACATTCGCCGAACGTGTACAGAACGTACGGCAAACGCAAACCATTACGTTTGAGTCACGTCGAAAGTTTTGAACAGGTTCAAAACCTTGACGCGCGCCGACATAACACGATGTAACGCGACGTAGCTCGACATCAGTCTAACGTCATTCTGAGGTCATCATAACATAACACGTCAACGTAATGACGAAAAGTGACCATCTCAGGGTTATGTTGGCTCGTTTTGTCATAGTGTGACAGGGGTATTACGTGAACCTCACCAATGGGACCTGCCATTCCTGCCATAAGTCAAATTCAATTAAGGTTATCTGCGTCACCTACAATGATCTAAAGGCCCTGTCACACTATGACATAACGATGTCAACATAGGGAGAACGTGAAGAACGTTGAACTTCTCGGCGTAGTATGCAAATTTGGGCACAAGTTGAACGTGGATGCAGCGTAGTGGACCAGAGCATAACGTCGGTAAAGCATAGTGATACCGTCATTCAACGAGAGAGGACAACGTCATTACGCTCACGGAACATTATGAACGTTATTCCATCGACAGAAGAACATTACGTGACGTTGCATACATCATGAGACGGTGGCGAAACGTTGAACATACGTTGAATGTACGTTCTCCTGACGTTCTCCTGATGTTCTCCTGATGTTCTCCTGACGTTCCCATTACGCCGCGTGGGCATTTCCACCCGGTTTAATATGGGTCAACGTAGTGGAACATAGTTGAACGTAGTGAGCAGTGTTTGACTAACGTCCGTTTAACGTCATTGACGTTCGCTGAACGTGAACAGAACGTATGGCGAATGTACACCCTTACGTTCGAGCTACGTCGAAAGTTTTGAACATGTCCAAAACCTTGACATAACTCGACGTAAAACGACGTAATGTGACATAGCTCAACGTCAGTCTAACGTCATTCTGACATCATCATAACGTAATCCAACGTACGTCAACGTAATGACGAAAAATCACCACGTCAGGCTTACGTTGGCTTGTTACGTTGTAGTGTGACAGGGGTATAAGCAAATACATGTACTATACGTTAAATACGCTGGAGATACGGCAGGCATACGTTCGCAGTACATGTAGTAGTATCAGGAAATGGTGATGTGAGACAGGTTGTGGTTATCTCAGCAATAGTAGTAGTATTAGGAGTAGTGAATAGACTTGTAGGTAATCTTAACGCAAAATTAGAAACCATGGCAAATTGGACAACAAGAAATTAATTAAAGTTGGATAGTCCGATGGCTTTGAGTTTTTGTCAATTTGATGAGATACACAAAATTAAATTAATTGTTATAATCTACTTTACTTTAGTTGAAGCAACTTATTTTAAATGACCAACTTTGGAGATTGTTGAAGTTTCAAGATACAAAATTAATTTTCTGACACAGGAGGAAGAATTAAAACTGTGACTCCATAGGAAGAAATGCTTATTAAGTGCCTCAGTATCTAATTTAGATACGTTGAATCAAATGTAGAATCAAATGTAGAATCAAATGTAGATAATTGCTTTAGTTTTGAAAAAGTGATGCTTCATCGGACTATGCAGCTTTAATCATTTATGTAAGAGAACTGGTCGCTTTCATGTTTGTTTGTTTGTTCTTCATTTGTTAAGGTTTTAAATCCTGGTAATACCTACCATCATACCAGGACAGGTACCGACCTGTGCCAGTGTGCCCCTATGGTGACTTTATAGTGCTGTCCCAATGGGATACTACGCCACCGGCACCATCACATGACTTCACACTCAGCGACATTATCCCGAAAATGAGCAAACCAGTCCTTGACCTATCCTAGTAATGCTAAGCGCCAGGCTAGGTCACAATTTTGTAAGTCATTGGTTTGACTCGGCTATGATTTTAACTCCCAAACTGCCACGCTCTAATCCGCATCCGGTCGCACTCTCATGTGATCGATGTAATACTAAAGGCGCCATCCCAGCCCTCGTGTCTCTTTGTTCACATACTTGTCTTAATTTACGAATCAAAATACCTAGGATGGAAATAGATCGGATTTATTGTAATCGAGGACAGATTGGGGTGCATCCTTTCTGGAAGGCTAAACTACCTCCTCATACAGATCGATATTGGGCAATATAGCACTCAGCAAATTTGAGCTAATTGTGCATGTTGGTCCCAGCATGCGACATTCACAAGTTCCTGGTCGGATAACATGTACAATCCCAAATTAACACGCAAACCTTATTTGGTCATTAACCAAGGTAAGGAATCACCGCAAAACAGATCCTAATAAGGTGGTCTGATTCCCCATGCCATCACCTCTGCCAGTTTGGATCCCCACCGCTGTGTATAAGTTACAGCGTCATCAAAGGCCAGTTGCTCTCTTACAATATGTATGTGGTGTGGGAGGTTAAAAATCCCTTAGGTTGGTAAAAGTGTAGGTGCTGGCTTTTTATCACTCAACTGTCTAATGGGGAAAACAAGTATATTAAGACTCATCCATGATAGGCAGTATAAATCTTCAATAGCATTTTGTTTAAAGGCATGTGCCACTTATCTCATTCTCTGCAAATATTATTACACTAATGGCAGAACAACTGCATCCTTTGACCCTAAGATGTCTAAACACATCTTCCCTACTCACCCCTAAGATTTGGTTGAGTAGGCTCGATTAACTTTAATTCAGGACTACCTTGATTTATGGGCATCATAACTCAGGTACTATCTCTATCTGAAATATTACAAGCTTATTAAAATGTTCAGATGCCATATCGTGATAGGCAGACTCTGCTGCCTTATCTGTAGTTTATTTCATGTGACCTGCAATGAACCTAATCAAAAAGTTGTCGACCTTAAAACCTACTTGTCTTTGGTATATGTGAATTGTGGATCTTCAGATCTGATTTAGTATTCCCGATAAAGTGGCATTCTTAAACTAATTCTATCAAGCAATGTATGAGACAATCTACGTAGTTCAATGTAAGTGAGTGGGATATCCAGGTCATCCTGCTGATACCCTGGTCTCCCAGTGGGGCAGCTCTATAAAGTCGCATTCAGTGTGACCTGTCACAAGTCGGTATCCGTTCTGATATTACCTTATAGGACTGTCACACTACAACGTAAGAGCCAATGTAAGCCTGGCGTAGGTGACTTTTCATTATTACGTTGAGGTACGTTGGGTTACATTATGATGATGTTATGATGACATTACACTGATGTCGAGCTACGTCACGTTACGTCATGTTACATCAGTGCCTGTCAAGGGTTTCAACATGTCCAAAACTTTCGACGTAACGCCGACCTGAGGCCGTTACGTTGGGATTACGTTATGTATGCATTAGGCGGACGTCGATGACGCTAGACGGATGTTAGTCAAATGCTGCTCACTACGTTGCACTACATTGCATGACGTTGACCCACATTAAAGGCGGTGGGAATGTTCAGGCCGCGTAATGGCAACGTCATGATAATGTATGCCTAACGTACGTCCAACGTATATGTTTAGCGTTTCGCCACCATTTCATGACGTATGTAACGTAATGTAACGTAACGTAACGCAATGTAGTTCTGGCGATCGAATAACGTATATAATGTTCTGTGAGCATCATTATGTTGTCCTCTCTCATTGAATGACATCCTGACTACGCTTTACCGATGTTATGCTCTCATCAACTACGCTTCATCAACGTCCAACTTGTGCCGCAATTTGCATACTACGCCGAGATCTTCGACTTAATATAATTATTTTCACGTTGTCCATACGCTGACGTCGTTACATCATAGTGTGACAGGGCCTTTAGTTTAGGCTAGAACGTAAAGCGACAACACACAAGGATTACTTGACTTTGGAGTAAGTTTTATTTTAGATGATTAACTTTGGAAATATCTTAACTGAAAGCATGCACAAATAATGTTAGCGTGTTATTAAAATTCTAACAATATGCTTCAGCAGTAATCAATTATATTACAGTATTGTTTTACTATTCGTTCAATGCAGCAACAAATGCTTAATAAGTGCACCAATATCTAAGTTAGGTATGGTGAATCAAATGTAATTAAAGTTGCATAGTCCGTTTGTTTTGATTTTTTGTAATTTTCTGAGATAAATACATTAGATTGATCGCTATGATCTACCTTATTGTATTTTGAAGTAACTTTTATTTTAATTGGCTAACTTTGGAGATATTTGATGGTTTGCTTTGTTTGTTGTTGTTTCACGTCCTAGCAACATCTACGATCATATCAGGACGGGGAAATATTTTAAATACAACCATACGAAATCAATTTTTGGCAAACATGCCAAAACTCTGACACCATAGGCATCTGTAGTAAATTGCATCTGTATTCCCTTCAGTGTGGTTGACAAATCTTTTATATAATAATAAGTGCAACAGTATTTAAGTTAGATACGTATAATCAAATCTAGATAATGGATTTTGATTTGAATATTTTATATTTTCATTGGACTATGCAGCTTTGATGCGCGAGAAGGAAGAACAGAGGCGGAGGTGGGAAAACTGAGGCGTTTATTGTGACGCCTCGGGCAACATACAGAGAAACAGTGAAAATAACAATAAATGACAAGTAAGGTACAAACAGGGTAACTGAGGAGGTAAACAGGCTGAGGAGGCACAGAGCAATACAGGGGGCTCATGAGGAGCAGGGGGCTCGCGAGGAGCAAAGAGTCAGGGGCTCATGAGGAGCAGAGGATAACTAGTGAGGGGCTCATAAGGAGCAGTGTCAGAGTTGGTAGAGGGGGGGGCCGAGGAGCCCTCCGCCGCAGAGGGGGGAGGGTAGAGGAGGGAGAGTTGGGTGGGTGGGTGGAGAAGAAAAGGGCAGAGAGCTGGAAGGCGGCTGGAGGCTGAGTGCCTGAGGGAGGCCGGCGGGCGGCCTTATAAGGGGGGAAGTGAGCAGAGGCAGGAGGGGGGTGAGTCGCTCAGGGCCGGGGGGAGGTGAGCAGTGGCGGGGGTGAGTCGCTCAGGGGCGGGGGGAGGTGAGCAGTGGCAGGAGGGGGGGGTGAGTCGCTCAGGGGCGGGGGGAGGTGAGCAGTGGCAGGAGGGGGGGGTGAGTCGCTCAGGGCCGGGTGAGTCGCTCTCCCTCCCCTCGCATCAAACGAAATGCTTCGCATTACGACCGATGCGCGAGAAGGAAGAACAGAGGCGGAGGTGGGAAAACTGAGGCGTTTATTGTGACGCCTCGGGCAACATACAGAGAAACAGTGAAAATAACAATAAATGAAGTAAGGTACAAACAGGGTAACTGAGGAGGTAAACAGGCTGAGGAGGCACAGAGCAATACAGGGGGCTCATGAGGAGCAGGGGGCTCGCGAGGAGCAAAGAGTCAGGGGCTCATGAGGAGCAGAGGATAAATAGTGAGGGGCTCATAAGGAGCAGTGTCAGAGTTGGTAGAGGGGGGGCCGAGGAGCCCTCCGCCAAAGAGTAAGGAGAGGGCTCGAGGCACGCCCGAGGCGGGGGCGCGGGGCGCCCGAGGCGGGGCCCGGAGAGGCAGGCCTGGATGAGAGGAGGGTCCGGGGTCTAGGTGGAGGGGGAGCGGGCGGCCAAAAAAAAAGGGTAGGCCCGCTCCTGAGGGCTGGGGGGAGGAGGTCCGGTGAGGGTCGAACAGGGGGGCAGCGAACTCCTCAGGGCTGGGCTGGGTGGGAATGGGGGTCGGGTCGGGCGGCTTCATGAAGGCGGTGTCGTGAAGGTCGGTGCCGTGTAGGTCGGTGGCTGGGCTGTCTGGGGGGGGGGTCTCCCGTGAGGCTGGGCTGAGTCGTCTGAGGTGTGAGGTGCGAGGTGGTGATCCTCGGCTTCGTCTGGGCGGCGTTTCGATCGGTGTTGCTGGGGGACCGTCGGTGGGCGTTGCGGAGCTGTCGGGAATGGTCGGGGTGAGGCGCCGGGCTATGCCCCCCGGGCCAGCCGGGGGGAGGCCGGCGGATCAAAAATCCGCCGAGGTGGCGGGGGTCTGGCGCTCACGGGCTTGCTTGGTGCGGCATGCGGCCTCGCTGTGCAATGTTAGTATGCGCCGGACGTTGGCGCAATACGCACAGACGTGCCGGTGCCTGTTTCCCACCTCGCCGTGAGCCTCTCCGAGGGGTGCCCGATCGCAGGAGGTGGGATCGCGGTTCCAAGCGGAGCAGGGGGCCCCGTGAGCGTGCCTATCGTAGGCGGTGCGGGTGTCGACCTGCTGCCGGGGGAGGTGTGCGCCTCGGGCCCCCTCGTCGCCTCGGGGAGCTGGTGTTGCCGGGGTGGTAGGCGTGGTGAGGGAGTCGAGCCTGACCGCGTTGAGGGCGACAGGGTCATGCCAGCCCTGGGGGAGCCTTCCGTCCGCGATCCAGGAAAATATGGTCTCTGAATACTGGCGGACGGTCGGCCAGGGGTGGATGAGGATGTCCCTCATGACGGTGAGGTGGTGGTGGTGTAGGCCCTGGAGGGAGTGGGCCGGGAAGGAGGGATGGTTAACCAAGGTGAGGAGGGCGAGGCTATACTCGTCCCTGGTCGCCTCCCCGAGTTTTACCGCCTTGCGCCCCGGCCCCCTTTCCACGAGGTCGCAGGGGAAGACGTAGTCAGCGGGAATACCTCGGCGGCGTACGGTGTGTTGCGCCTCGGCGGATGCGAGGATGTCCCGGACTGCGTCGGCCGCGGATGTTGGGGTGTGCTCCACGGGATCCTGACGGTAGGCGACCGACGGTGTCGAGCTGGCGTGGACGCGGCTGTACAGCTCGTACTGCGGGTGCAGGCCTCCGGGCTGAGTCGCGTGAGGTGGAGGCGGCGGCCGGCTCCCGGCTGCGCGGCGTGCGCCCGAGATGCCGGGACGGGCGGCAGGCTGTAGGCGGGCTCCTGCCGCGGCGCGGGTGCAGGCAGGTCCGAGGCTCCTCGGGCGATCCCCGTCTCAACGGCCTGGACGCGGCTGGTGAGGCGGGTGATGGCCTGGATGAGGAGGGCGATCTCGCTGCTGGCGTGGCCCGAGGGTGCTGCGGGCGAGGTGGGGGCCGTGGAGGGGAGGGATCCCCCCGGGGAGCCCGAGGAGGGCCCCGGCGTAGCCATGCCGGAGATCTTGGAGGTTTTCCGGCTCTTTCCCTTTCCGCGCCCGGGCATGATGAATATCGGCAGAGGAGCAGCGATCCGAGGAGGAGTAGAGCCGGGCAGGAGAGCCAAAGATAGAAGAAAAGGGCAGAGAGCTGGAAGGCGGCTGGAGGCTGAGTGCCTGAGGGAGGCCGGCAGGCGGCCTTATAAGGGGGGAAGTGAGCAGAGGCAGGAGGGGGGTGAGTCGCTCAGGGGCCGGGGGGAGGTGAGCAGTGGCGGGGGTGAGTCGCTCAGGGGCGGGGGGAGGTGAGCAGTGGCAGGAGGGGGGGGGTGAGTCGCTCAGGGGCGGGGGGAGGTGAGCAGTGGCAGGAGGGGGGGGGTGAGTCGCTCAGGGCCGGGTGAGTCGCTCTCCCTCCCCTCGCATCAAACGAAATGCTTCGCATTACGACCAAGTGTTTTGGTTCACAAAATGGGATGCGTTCATCCCACTAGGCAGTTTCTAAAGCACAATACCAAACCCCAGGGTACTTACCTTCTCACCAGCTGCATCTCAGGATTTGAACCCAACTCACAATGCAAATCTTGTTCCACATTTCCGAACGACACACCAGGTTTGTTTGTTTTACGTCCTAGCAACATCTAAGGTCATATCAGGATGGGTACCGTCTTGTGACAGTGCGCACTCATGATGGCTTTATAGTGCTGCCCCACTGGGAAACCAGGGCACAACCACCATGACCTGATATCCCACTCAGTCACATTATCCTGACACTGAGCCACCCAGTCCTTGCTCTATCCTAATAATGCCGAGCACCAGGCTAGGAAGCGACAAGTATCAATTTTTAAGTCATTGGTTTGACTCGCCAGGATTGACATCCACTAACTCATGGGTTCGGATCTCCCCCTCTCCCAAAACAGGAGACAGACGCTCTACTCATTCGGCCAGCCCATCTACGACCAACCAGGATAGCGTCGAGTTGACCACCTGTTTCCTGTGAGGGAGGTCGTGGGTTCGAACCCCGAACGAATCAAACCACTCACTTACAAAATTGATAATTGTCACTGCCTAGCCTGGCGCCATTCATTACTAGGTGAGTGCAAAGACCGGTTTTCTCAGTACCAGGATAATATGACTGAGTCAGATATGGGAGTCAGGGAGGCGGCAACAGCATAGGTATGCCAATAGGACAGGATCTCTTCGGTGTGCCCTAAAACCTTTGAGATAAACCCCAACCAGGGAACAGTTGTGGACAATAATCGTTGATTTCATCTTATAATGGCAGCCTCTCTGATCGAGTACCGACCTCATATCTCCCGCCCCCCGTTGTTATTGTCTGGGTTAAATAGATCACATTAAAGGACGGGGGGAGAATACTGTTATGAAACAGAGGCACACACACCCATGGGCCCACTATGGGCGCCCTCCCCCTCCCATGCACCGGAACGCAATTATTTTCCCACAATGAAATCTTTCCTACCTGCCCAAATGCCACGCCATGCATATTGCATGGGCGCTCTGAATGTATTAACTCTACGCCAAGGGTGTGACATCTTTAGCACATGGCTGAGCCTGATATATATGATATATATAGTATATATATAGTCAAAATGTGACCGTCTGAGCGGGTCTGTAGGCGCTAACGACCAGATACAGCTGGCATACAAGTGATCAGAGCCCCTCACAGGTGGCGCCGCTGTGGCCAATACTGTAACTACATACCGGATTAGTAGATAGTAGATAGTAGATAGTAGATAGTGAGTATAGCATAGGGAACTGAAGATAGTGTCCTTGTTTATATTGCCATAATATATGATAGAGTACATATATAGGACAGTGGCTGCAAAGATACAACAATAGACGCGATGTATAATCCATGTTGGCGCCTGTGTTTCATTTGCATTGCCCTAGTGGGATGGTGCATAAAATTGAAATAATATGGCCAGAGCTGAACTCGAAACCCACATTTCTCCAAGTCCAAGGCCAGGTTATCTAGGTTTCTTTATGCAATTAAGGTGTCGGCTCATATTATTTGCATTGTATGCATATACATATAATATTATATCTATACATCAACTAATGTACATATATATATTTCATTAGTTGATTAACCAGGAGTATTTTCAATCGTGGACAATTGGTCTTCCTCATTCCACTGCTCATTGCCCTATCCTAATAATGCTGAGTGTCAGGCTAGGTAGCGACAAGTATACATTATTAAGTCATTGGTTTTTTCTTGAAGATTTATACTGCCTATCATGGATAAGTCTGAATAGACTTGTTTTCACCATTAGACAGTTGATCGATAGAAATCCCGAGCCTACACTTTTACCAAAACAAGAGAGTTTTAACCTCCCACAACGCATAGACATGGTATAAGAGCAACCAGCCTTTGATGACGCTGTGAGTTATAAACAGCAGTGGAAATCCAAATTGGCAGAGGTGGGGGTGGTGCAGGGAATTGAACGACCAACCTTCAGATTAGGAGTCCGACCTAGAAAACTCTAACCACTCTGCCACAGAGAACACTCCACCAGGGTTCGAACTCGGGGATTCGATCCCCATGACCCACCAAAACAGGAGGTTGGTGATCAACTCATGTGCATGTGACACTTAACCACATTCCACTCGTCCTCCTGAGATACCAAGTCTCCGCCTGACGATTACAAACATCCAGGTAGAAGTCTTCAATCAAATACACCGCGCAGGTTGAATTCCATACATGGCTCCACATGTACGGAATCCTGGTGATGGCACCAAAGTCATGATGATGTTGGAAACAAATGGGATCATTTACCTACAGTGGGACTTGAACTCAATTGTCTGCCATTCCGGAAGAAGCATCATAACCGTTAACCCACAAAGGCTCCCTGATGGAATCATCGTACACACCTACCTGTATATGTGGTATTTTAGTTGTGGAGATGAGTGCAATTTACTATGCTAGAGTCCATGGTGCAACCCACCTTAAGGGGCTATCACATTAGGACACATCGCACCAACATACGCCGATGTATATGATTTTTGTCACCTACCTTGATCAGGTTACGTCGTTATGCGTTACTCGTGCATTAGGCACTCATTGGTATAATTCAATGGACATCGACGTTCCTCAAGATACGGCGTCGTGCGTCAGGGGGTTTACAAAGTTTTGTGCATGCACAAAACCTTTGATGTACGACAACGTTCGACAACATGTGGATTTTACGTCGGCCGTATGTTATGTACACATTAGGGGTATGTCGATGTACGTTAGACGTACATTAGACAAACATTGTTCACTACATGGCACTAGGTTGATCTACATTCAAGGCAGTGGGAACATACAGTCCGCATACTGACAGCGTATGGATAATGTAAGTCTAACATACGTCTAACGTATGCTTAGCATTGCTCCAGCATGTCTTGACGTATGTAACATATGAGGCGTAGTTCTGGCGATTGAATAACCTATATAACGTTCACTGGCATTCTGCGAACGTAACGTGAGCGTAATTTGAGTGTTTTTCGTCAGGAAGCATGTTAGCCATATGTTGGTCATACATTGGCCATATGCTATGTATATGGTATGCATACGTCCAACTTTGCCTCCTGCATTGAAAAGTTTGACGCTTCTCGATGTAAAAATGTGATTTTATGCGTTGGCCACACACTTGTGAGATGTGTCATAATGTGACAGGGCCTTTACATGTGCATATCTGTGCATGTGGCTCCTTGCCTGGGGAGGTCAGTGCAGCCTACTACAATATTAACGTTGATTGCTTGGAGGAATCGGGCACATGCACTGAACCAATACACCTGTATCTTATTGATAGTAAAAGTAGGACCCTGAGTATGATTTATATCCGTGTGTAGGTATTTAATTCACACACAATCTGATTGCCAAGAACAGACTGAGTGATCTAAATACTTTATGTTTAAGTGAGACGTTAGGGTTGGGCATCCTTTGTTTTACTGGGGAATTATGTCCTAGCAACATGTGAGGTAACACCGCCTTATTCTGATACTGAGCCACCTCACCTTTTGTCTTAATATAGAATTGTAGAGCGCCAGGTATGGTACCGACATGTATCCATTTTAGAATCATTTTTACTTGGCCGGGGATTGACACCAAAGAGCTGCTACAGGGAAAGAGAATGACCTACCCACTAGGCCATCCCTGCCAACATATTAAGATTTTTCAGTTTGTGATAGTATATGCCAACATAGATCTATACATATATATATATACATATGAATATACATGAATATATATATGTGATGTATAACGTATGAGTTATTAGGCGAGTATAAAGATATGTAAGGGAATATTTCTTATCATTATTGTTATACTACGTAACACGCAACACTGTACCTGTGGCGCCATCTCGGACCACTGCACCTCCCCCAGATGTTGACCAGTGTCAGTTGCAACGGAGGATTTATATCTACATGCATATATATCAAAATTTATATATGAGGAGGGCCCACTCACCAATTACCCCGACAGATGGGAGGGAGGGAGCACTCCACCAATGCGCGCAAGGAGGAATATGTGTATATAGAATACATGTTCCCTTTGCATTTATACTTGTATAATGCGTTGTACGTCACATATAGAGATAAAGTGTACCGTTTATATCGTCAGTGCATATATATATATTATATATAATCTATTATATACATATAAACACTCGGAGAAATATTTAATTATTTATTAGGCGATTCATGCGAGTATATTATTAATGAACCGCCATCATCCAGTCGCTTTGCTGTGGACCTACTGGGCCCAGCAGCTTCCGATGCCTCTTGCTGTATTTAAATCATCAGTTGCCGCCCGTTTTTTGCTTTTTGATTGAATTAGGTAGGGCATTTATCACTCATCCTGAAGTCGAATAAACGAACCAACCCAATCTGCTGGTCTCCTTGTCATTTTGTAGGGGGGTCTTGTATATATATATATATATATATATATATATATATATATATATGATTCTTACCCAAATACATACTAGATATAACTCTGGTACCTATAGGTAATTTAATTGACACTGAGCTTGATTGCCTATCTGCACTGCCCATTGACTTGGCCCATCACTAAAGTGGCCAATAGCTGTCACACAATGACCTTTCTACTGCTTCCCAACCACATTACTGCCCAGTAGTCAACCCCATTCATTCAGCCTGGAATACACCCCCCCCCCCCCCCACACACACCCATAGCCCCACATACCAGCACACAATAACTCTAAGCCTACCATCATTTAGCCTTACATAACGCCACTCTGTAAGCTCTACGCAACGCCATGACGTCACAGCGCAGTGCATTGTGGTTCCCTGAGGAGTTGGGTGGGAGGGGGTTAATGTGTTGTAGTGTGCCAACCGGCTCATAGAGGTCGCCTTTCTCCTAACTACCACGACGGACTAAACATTCGCCGACTAAAAAGGTATATCCCTCTTCCTCCTACTCTTCATCCTCCTCTTCATCCTCCTCTTCCTCCTCCTCTTCCTCCCCCTCTTCCCCCTTCTCCCCTTCCTCCTTCCCTTACCTAATCTGGGAGGAATTCAATTAAGCAAAATCGCCCCCTCCCTAAAATAAAACGCCAACAATTACAGAAACCCCACAACCCCTCAAAGAAAAAAAAACACACAAAAACACACACACAGAAACGCACAAAAACAATTAATAGGAAACAGAAGATTAAGAAGGATTGATACATAAATTGAGTGAGGGATTGAGCGTTTAACGTCCTAATGACATCGTAGGTCATATCAGGTGGTGTACCAATTCGTGATATTTGACACGCTCGGTGGTTTTATTATAGTTTATAGTGGTTCCCCAAGGGATATATTATTGCTGGCACCACGAGTGAGCAATCTCCCACTCAGACATTATCCTGACTCTGTCATTACCCTATCTCTGTAAGTCTGAATCTCCTTTTCCTTCCTTTCCGCACGGTTCTTCTTACCTTCAGCTAATGTGGAAGCCACCCTTCATTTTAAAACAGACCTACTTTTCCAACACACAATATGATCCTGCTACCTTTTCACAAATTTGAAAAACTAAGGTTTCAGGACTGATAGTTTGTTATATTCAGAGTAAGGTATATGTGAATAAATTATATATATATATATGTATATATATATATATATAAACATAGCTACAGTACAGTAATGAGAGAAAGAAACATGTGTCGCTACATAAAAGGGAACTAAATAATATTACGTCGCTTTGTTAGAACCTGTTAGTGCAGAAGCCTGTGGCGTCCAGCATTTCGATGTGCACGCCAAAAGTAATTTTACATGTTTTCTATTCAAATATCTTCAATGTTAGCCTTCATTTTTCTTTAAAAGAAAAAAAAAGTACTTGAAACTTTAGAAGTCAGGTCCCCATGCACCACCACCACCACCACCACCACCACCTCTGCCAATTTGGATTTCCATCGCTGCGTATAACTTACACCATCATCAAAGGCCGGTTGCTCTCATACCATGTCTATGTGGTGTGGAGAGGTTAAAAATCTCTTGGATCGGTAAAAGTGTAGGCTCAGGCTTTCTATCGCCAAACTGTCTAATGGTGAAAACAAGTCTATTCAGACTTATCCATCATAGGCAGTATAAATCTTCCAGAGAGAGAGACTGGATTGAGTAGCTTAATCTCTGGTAAGGGATTAGAGGTCCTTGCCTATACAAAAATACAAAAATCCTCCGGTGCTGCTAACCCTGGTCAACAGCGTATGGCGGAAAAGTGGGCCAAAGGTGACACCACCAGTACAGTGTTGGGTCTTTATGGAGTATAAAATATAATAATAATTCCCCTTTGATATTTTTATACTCGAATAATACTTTATACATGACATATAAACAGTGGATCCATAGTTAAACAGATAAGATAAGAAGTGACAAGTCCCATTGAGTAATTCATTCGCTGACAAATACTAGTGACAGTGACCACTGTAGGCATACCTGACCACTCACCGGTGGCGCCAGTGGCTAGAACAGGAACTAATTTGGTTATTGTTAGTTGCGCACTTGTTAGCAGTATAACTGCGCGGTGGCGAAAGTGTCCTTGTTTATATTCACATAACTTCATTATAGAGCACATATGACAAAAGTGCTGAGTCACTGCGGGCCATGATTTCAAACAGAACTTGGTTGATGTACTGGCCACACTGATGGCGTACTAGGTGGTGCAAGCCCCTGACGTGCATATGGCGGAGTGGTGCCATTGTGTCGACACCTCGGCTCCCTCTAGTGGAGAACAAAGCGCCCCTGAGTGCCTCTTGGGTGTGTGGGGGAATGTGGTGATGGGGGAAAGGGCGGGTGGGTGGGGTGAGGTGATGGGAGGTGGGGAGGGGAAGAGTGAGAAGAGGGAGGGCACGGGGAGAGGAAGAGCTAAGGGGATGGAGAAGGGAGGGTGACGAGAAGGGAATGGGAAGAGGAAGAGCCGATGGGAGGAAGAATGGAGGGTGAGGATGGGGAGGGGCAGGAGGGGGAATGGAATGGGGAGAGGAAGAATCGAGGTGGGGAGAATGGAGGGTGGTGGGAAGGGAAAGGAGAGCGAAATAGACGAGGTGAGGGAGAAGGGAAGGTGATTGGAAGGGAATGGGAAGAGGAAGAGAATGGGAGGATAGGAAGATGGGTAGAGCGGGAGAGAATTATTGGAGGTGGGGAGAAGGGGATGGATGGGGAGACAGAAGTCAGGAGTCGGAAGAGTAGATGGTGAGGGGATGAGGAGAAGGATTGGAAGAGGGAGGGGAGAGGGAGGGGAGAGGGAAGTGGAAGATGGGCTATCAGAGGGGGCCCGAACAAGGAAAGGTGGAAGTGGGAGGAAGCATAGAACAATGAGAAGGAACGAGGGAGGAGAGGGTCAATCCAGAGGCAGGAGAGAGGGAGGGGGAGGGAAGGGGGAGGAGGAGGGGGAGGGTAAAGACAGGGGCAGGAGAGGTGGGAGGGGAGGGAGGGGGGAGGGGAGGGGTGGAGGGGAGTGGGAGAGGGGAGAGGAGAGGGAGGGGGAGAGGAGGAGAGGGGAGAGGAGAGGGAAGGGACAGGGGAGAGGAGAGGGGGGGAGAGCGGAGAGGGGAGAGGGAGGGGAAGGGAGAGAGGAGGGGGAGAGGAGAGGAGGGGGAGAGGGAGGGGGAAGGGGAGGGGGAAGGGGAGAGGAAGCGGCAGTGGGCGTGTTCGCCAGCGCGTGGAGGTGCTCAGGTCGGGCCTCTCTCTCCACGGGGCCATAATTAACAATAAGTATGGCTAATTATGTGCACGTGGGAACGCATTAGGCCGCCATGACAGGCCGGGCGGCACAGCTGCACGGCCCGGGTAGGAGGGCGGCACACTGACGGTGGCGCTGAGCGGCCAGGAAGGGAACTCACGTAAGGGGCCGTGTCGGTGTATCTATTTAACACACAAGCGTAGGCTTTCACATGCTCCCAAGCACCCCCCCCCCCCCCCACACACACACACCCGCCCCTCTCTCCATCTGTCCTGCCGTGTATAGCTACCGACATTGCTACATGGTGAGTTCTGACGACAAGAAATGGCTCCCACAAATGGACATCCGGCTTGTATACAGTCAACAGAAAGGTGGATTAGATAGAAGTGTATGCACCATATTTCTGCGGTACATTCCTATGGTAGCCACCATGGAGAAACTTCAAATGATACCCCCCTGCAGTGATCCTGCTCTTGATAATTATTATTTATTATTCATTATTTACATTACCATGAACCACTCACTATGAGAATGTGCTCCACTATTTGGAGTGCGTTATTAAATGGAGATAATGCAGCACATTCCACTTCCACATCACCATGTACACACCAAATGTGATCGCTCCAAAAGGCTGGAAGACCAGTGCCTCGGCGCTTACAAAATATGTATTCAGATGAATAAAATATTTACCACCAAAACTGTTTTAATCTCTCTCATTTTTTGGTATTCTCGAAAGTGGAAGGTATGTTTGTTTTGTTTTTTTTGTTATTTTTACTGAGGCTGTATTTATACTGTCCATAGCATGTAAGCCCAGGTACCTAGGCTTGTTTTCAATGCTGGCCCGCTGTAGGGTTGGTGTTATCTTATCATACAGTAGCTGCTGATAAGGTATTTGATTGCCTCCATTACAGTAGCAGATAGATAATTGGTTGGTATGGTTAGTAGCCTATGTTAATAGTTTTGGATTTTCTTGGCATTTTCTTGGCATTTTATTTTTGTTCTACTCTTATTACTAGACTACTACTATTTACATATCATAGGCTTGTGTGTGTTGTGCTTGCCTGGCTACTTTTGGCATGGTTATATTCCACTAGGCTCCCCGCTGGTGGGCCGTGACATATCACATGCTCTCTTGCAGTGCAGCCTAGTGGGGCTTTCCAGCCTTGTCATGCCCAGATATTTTTATGTTTCTATGTCAGGAATTTGTCGTTCCTTTATAGTTATGTTAGGTGTTTTCTTAGGGTTAAATATTGGGTTAGTGATCTATGTTAGTGTTTTGGGGTTTTCTTGGGAAGAGTTTTCCACTTGTTTTCTACTTAATTCTGTATTAGCTATTTTATTTACATATTTATAGGCTTGTACGTAATAGGTGGTTGGGTTATGTTTCTTTGGATTTGATTTGATTTATATTGTTGTTGGACATGTTATCTGGTTTTTATATTTCTGGGTTTCCCACCATGGGCTGTCCAGTTGGTATGTATATTATATAATAATCAATAACGTCACTTCACTTCAGTTGGTCACATTTAGGGGTTAAGTTAGGAGGTTCACCCTTCAGGGTCTCTTAATTGATTATGATGATATAACGAATAACTTCATACACCAACACATGTCGCAAATTATAATCTAAATTTAATTTAATTCATCTCATATTGATTAAATAGTTCTCACTATTCCGGCCATCTGATTTGACTGCTGGGCCGCGCACTCACCTGTAAGGATAAAAAGAAATACATTGATTACATAATTAGTTAATCACAGCATGGTTTATAATATATCTATGGACCATGTCGACTTAACCTTTTTACTCTCCCCGACTGTATGACGTCATGAATCGACACATTCGGTTCCATAGGCGAAATTCTTCCTTTAGTTGAACTTCCTATTGTAACATGGCAGTGAATATATATAACAGGTAGTTAGTTGCCTTTTATAGTGGTTACAGCACATGTTTGGACCGTCCTACATGTTTAGACTGTCCCATTTCTTCATATATAGAGACTGCTTCCTAACAGGTAGTTGCTATCCGGACTGCACTTCGTCCACACCTCTCTCCATCTCCTCTCTGCTGACCATGCTCCTCCTTGATATTGTCTGAAAAGAGTTCCAGGAGGGGGAGCCCGCCAGCATTTCAATTTCTACTCTTACTCTGTCTGTGTCTTTGGCTCACCGGCTGGTCATCATAGAGCAAATAGACATGGTCCTTTGGCTCAACTCTCCTCATTCCTCTTTCCTATACTCTACCCTTTTTTTTCTCCCATGCTTACTTCTCCCCATGATCAAGGGAGTTGTTTGCTTTGGTGGGGACCTTTACCTTATCATTTCTCTCACTTTGTTCTTGTTGCTGGAACCTCTGGACCCACCTTTACCCATCCCTTCCTCCTAAACCCTTGCTGCTGTCGACTGAATACGAGTGCTCTGCTACCGCCGGACTGGAGAGATTCAGGGTTGCCCCAATGCTTCGCCGTTTTGAATGTTGTAAAGCCATCCCCAGCTTCTACAACCATCCCTATTGAAGATTAATCTTCAACCAAAGATTGGACTGATTTATCGGGGCATTTTCATATTGCTGCAGTTCTGCAGCTGGTAACCATCATAAGGTTATGAACAGTCCCAAAAGCAAGCACTCTCAGGACTCTACTCCCAGACATTGAGGCATCAACATCTCCAAGTCAGTTAGGCCTGAAACCTGATCTGGATAGTTACAGCTTATGGGATGGATTCAACTTGCTGAGATTCTACAATATTGACCAATGGCCATCAGTAGGATTGGTGACTGTTGTCTCTGCCTTTTCCCACATCGCTGCACGCTTAGCGTGACATGTACATCCATCATCAACTGAGACTCTATACATGTATGCTTGGCTACAGCTCACAGACAATGGATAATCTATATGCATCAACTCCTCAAGGCAACTCAGACATAGAATAAGCACCAAGAGGACTGAGTGTATATAAAATCCATATGGACTACACAGACAGGTGTGAGTGTAATATCATACCACTGAGAATTTATATGTAACTGTACACTTTGTAATTGAGAATATATGTTATAAGTACATATTTGTGCATCATTACTTGTCTTCTTTACTAAGAATAGAAGATGTTCCGAATTCTCTTTTCTCCTCACTATATTAGCTAGTCTATAAGATCAGGCAATAGTTATTATACATGACACTATATTTGTGTACTAAAATAGTAGGAGATTTCAATTATGTACAATTTCCATAGCATCTTCTAACCGTTTCTATCAGATACAATCTGAAGCATCCAATCATCAGCCTCGCTACCACGCACGTGACCAGCCTCATCAAGCCATGCCAAGGTTTTTATAGCTCATTACTCCATGTAAAATAATTAATTCCATAACATAGATGTTTCCCTGGACTCCGGGATATGGAATCAACCCTATTCATGTGGTTCATAGTCTTCCAGGTAAAAGACTGACAGAATGATGTGACATTAATTCAAAGTGAAATCAGTGCCAACATTTCGTCTTCAAATATACATATATTTTTTAAACATATTGTAATGTAGGAATGTACGTTAATCATGGCGTCACGTGACATAGCATGGAATAGCGAAAGCGGAGATGGACAGGGAACCAGGAAAATACAGAAGTCGCCAGTTACCCGGTTACATGAATAAATGTGTGTAGGTGGGCAGGGAATGGGGGAAAAAAAAAAAAAGGAAAAAAGAATGATAAAAAAGGAGATATTTACTGTATGACTATGTTTAGTTAAATAGTGACGCTATATCACATGATTGCTTCATTAAACAAGCAGTAGTACAATACACATTGTTTTATTCCCGTGACCAAGGTTAAGATTTCGAATCCTGGTCGAGTCAAATCAATGACTTAAAAATGGATACTTGGCGCGACCTCGGCTGGGGCTTGGTATTATTAGAATAGGGCAATGACTGGTTGACTCAGTGTCATAATAATGTGACTGAGTGGGATATCAGTTCATGGTGCTGGCAGCCTGAGCTCCGTGGGGCAGCACTATACAATCGCGACGAGTGCGCACTGTCACAAGTCGCTACCCGTCCTGAGATGACCATATATGTAGTGATGTATAATCTATTATACCAATATTATTTAGGCTGCAGTGTTAAGCCTGGTACACACCTCCCGTATACGATTCACGTGCTAAAACTGACTGCCCGACGTGACCCATCACAACCCGTCCCGTCCTGTTATGCCCAGTACACACCTCCCGTATAAAACCTAAAACTGCCCGATTCATTTTTCGAATCTTATACTTAAGCCCTAAAACTGAGTTTTAAGTCGCGAATCGGAAGGGTCAGGTGTGTTAGGGGGTCACACACCTAAAGACTGGAACTGACTAAAACTCAAACTTAGTCGTGAAACGGGCAGTTTTAGGTTTTATACGGGAAGTGTGTACCAGACATTACATACCTCAGCACTGCTGTTTTGTTCTATGTTGTTCCTATGTGTATTTATTGGTAGTTCTCTACCTTTGCTTATGTGCTTGATTAGGCACTGTTGAGTGACCTGGACACCTGCTTAAATGTCCTTGCCAGATCCTATTTATGCCGATCACCAAGCTAGGAAGTGACAAGTATCAATTTTGTAAGTCATTGGTTTGACTCAGCTGGGATTCGAAGTCCCGACCTTCGGCCATCGCGTCAAGTCAGTCTGCGAAATATCCAACTATGGCTTCTTTTCTAATACATACACTTCATCTAATTTGAAATCACCTAATTCCCCACTAAATAAAGACAAGATAAAGGGGTATGGTGATGGTTATGTTAACCGATTTGGGGACCACCTGGTTCGACACTTTATTTGATACCGAACACCACCTGCATGCCTGTACCAGCCAGATACAACAGCCATCTTACAAAGGAACCAGTTTGACTAGTAAGACAACCTGGGGATTCAAAGCAGCATCAACTTATCTTATGAGATCATGAAACAACATTATCAGACATTAAACATGTGCATTATTAATACGCCTGTAACTATGGAAACAGTGCTGCGCCATAAGGGGTCCAGTGTGAGAACGGGCATAGGTGGCGCTGTGAATGGGTTGAGGAATGTGCGGTGTATAGAAGTGAAATGTCGTCTGCTATTCCCTCATTCGGAGCAGATGACATTTAGTACACGCAGATATGATAGCTACAGCGTAGAAACTGACAGAACTTTCACAAATAGCGTCATAACGTTCGATCTGCGAGGTCGTTTTCTCGACGACTGCAAAGGTAGTTTGTGGGACGGGGAGGGGGCAGTTCAGTTTGAATTCGTAATTTGATTCATTGTCGTCTGCTTCCGCTGGTGTCGGCTTGCACATGTACAGCACGATGGATGTGGGATAAATAACCAGCAATTAAGTAAGCAAAGTACCGCCGCGTATTTATGTATGACACACACCGCCATAATTATTTGTATCAATGGGCATTGTGTTTTGAGAAAATAGTTATGTTTATTCAACAAAGAATGGTGCAGTTTATTAAGAAGCGATGTAGATGGTCCTTACACTAAATTAAATAGAAAAGAATAGCAACTCAACCTTTGCACGTAGCTTATCTAGACTCAATCTAGACTGTAGGTTTATTTTGTCTGCTTGTGTGTGCGGAGTGTCGTATGTGTTTGTGTGTGTAAGGGTGTGTGTTTTTGTGATTTGGCATTTTTGTGTGATTGTATGTATGTGTGTGTTGGTTGTGTGTGCTTTGTGTATATGTGGGTTTGTGTGTATATTGCGTGTATATGTGTGCGTATATATGTATGTATATATGTATGTATGTATATATGTTTATATGTATGTATATATGTATGTATGTATATATGTATGTATGTATATATGTATGTATGTATGTGGGTATGTATGTATGTATGTATGTGTTTATGTGTGTGTATGTATATGCATGTGTGTCTAGAAGTGTTTTTGTAAATAATCTTTTTCAGAATAAGGCTTTTCTCAATTAATTCAATAACTTGTATTCTGATATCTTACATTAATTAAAAATTAATCTAGCCCGTGATGATTCAATTCTATTCACAAATAACATCTTTATTCAGTTATGATATAGAGGTGACGAGTTTAATGCATCATTATTCATGACACATTGTAGTAATGTATTGCTGGATTTAGCTATTCATATTATGGAACGATAAAAAATGTTTGTTGTTGGTAGATTAGTTATTTAAGCAGGGGAAATTTCAATCCTGGACGATTGGTCTTCCTCATTCCACTGCTCCTTGCCCTATCCTAGTAATGCCGAGAGACCAGACGGGATGGCCGAATGGGTTAGAGCGTCCGTCTCCCGTGCTGGTAGATCGTGGGGTCGTGGGTTCGAGTCCCGGTCGAGTCAAACCAATGACTTTAAAATTGATACTTGTCGCTTCCTAGCCAGGCGCTCGGCATTATTAGGATAGGGCAAGGACTGGTGTGCTCAGTGTCAGGATAATGTGACTGAGTGGGATACCAGGTCATGGTGCCGGTGGCCTGGTTTCCCAGTGGGACAGCACTATAAAGTCGCCATGAGTGCGCACTGTCACAAGTCGGTACCCGTCCTGATATGACCTTAGATGTTGCTAGGACGTAAAACAACAACAAACAAACAAGTAATGCCGAGTGCCTGGATAGGAAGCAACAAGAATCAATTTAAAAGTAAGTGGTTTGAGTCGACCAGGGTTCGAACCCACGATCTAGCAGCACAGGAGACGGACGCTCTAACTCATTCGGCCATCCCGTCTGGTTTTCATGAGGATTGTCTGCGTTGAAGTGTTTTCTGCCGAGACATACCATTTTTAAACATTGTGCATAAACCTGAGGCTATTATATTTGAAAGTTGCATATTTTAAAGTTTCTGCCATTTAAACAAATTAATATCTTACGTTAATCATGTTAATATACCTCTCTTTATTTTGTTGTGGCTTTAATTATAAATGGCTAACTTGGAACATATTTAAAGTGAAAACATGCTAAGTTACTCGCGTAGATTTGATCATATATATCCACCGTATATACTGGTGCATTCATTTGACATGTATCGTTGTATTTAAGGAATAATACATCAACTTAATAGAATCTGGCATTGCTAAAGTGCCTGTCACACTATGGCGGATTGAGCAACAGACAGAACTGGACAAAGATAAATTCTAGTCCGGTGTTATTCGGACTTGAAATGTATCGATTATGTAGCGGACGTGTAACGGATGGGTAACAGACAGGTAACGGAGGGTAATGGCTGTGTAATGGATATGTAACTGACGGGAACGGACGGGAACGGACGGGAACAGATGGGAATGGATGGGAACCGATGGGAACGGACAAGGAACGGATGAGGAACGGACGAGGAATGGATGGGGAATGGACGGTAACGGATAATAACCGCATAGGTCAGTCCGATGCAATCCGTTACAAGTTTTGTGCATGCTCAAAACTTGTAATGGATCGGGCTGGATATCAACAGATATCAACTGATATCAACAGATATGGAACGGATATGGAACAGACACAAGCCGGATTTTGCCGGATATCAACAGACTTTGTTTGGTATCTTTCCGTTTCCCCAATCCGGTGATGTGTGACAGAACCTTAAAGCCGAGTCCATCATTTTGCCATGTACACCACCTTTTAACTTTGCACCTTTTAGCATCTAACATGTCGAAAGTTAACCCTTAAAACAAATTAGTTCTAAGTATAGCATAGCAAATTATAATGAACCCAATATGTTTATCTGAGCGATATGGCAGGCACTCACAATCATCGCACTAGTATATGCAATTTAAAATAATTGTTGTTACTTTTTTCTTCAGCGCCAAGGCACTGGTTTTCCAGCCATGTTTAACTTCCATTATTTTATTTATTTATTCACAAGATACCAATTATAGAAC
Organism: Branchipolynoe longqiensis; assembly: GCA_030323885.1. Classification (NCBI taxonomy): domain Eukaryota; kingdom Metazoa; phylum Annelida; class Polychaeta; order Phyllodocida; family Polynoidae; genus Branchipolynoe; species Branchipolynoe longqiensis. The sequence goes on from CM059200.1 coordinate 26,942,114, forward strand.
AACCTAAATGAGTACATTCCATTGTCACTACTGTTAGTGGCTGTCAGGTGCCTGGTTGAGATCAAGCATTCAGTGAATGTTTATAGAGCTGGACATAACTCAGGTGGTAAAGCGTCCACCTGTGAAGATGTTGATCATTGGATCGATTCTTCTCAGTGGATTCATTTGCAGTTTTGGGTTTTTTGCCATTCCAACCAGTGGTCCACAACTGGTTCATCAAAGTTTGTTGTATGTGCTGTCCTGTCTGTGGGAAAGTGCATATAAAAGACCCCTTGCTGCTTATCAGAAAAAGTAGCCTATGTGGCGGCAGTGGGTTTCCTCCAAAGAAATATTTCAGAATGAGTATATGTTTGACGTCCAATAGCCAATGATAAAAATCAATTTGCTTTAGAGGCGTTGTTAAATAAAACAAGCTTTACTTTTTTTTCAATGAAGTTTTAAGCATGAGGTTATACCTTTAGGTGTTTTTCCATTATGTTTGTATGGTGTTAGGTATGTGCGTTATGTTAAAGAGCTGATCAACTAAGTTCAGCATGTCTATTCCTGACTTGAATGTTATAAATGTTTTTTTTGTTTTTTTTTGTATGTCCTAGCAACATCTAAGGTCATATCAGGAAGAGTACCGACTTGTGATAGTGTGCACTCATGGCAACTGTATAGTGCTGCCCCACAAGGAAATCAGGCTGCTCGCACCATGACCCGATATCCCACTCAGTCACATTACCCTGACACTGAGCTAACCAGCCCTTGCCCTATCCTATTAATGCCGAGTGTCAGGCTAGGAAGGGACAAGTATCAATTTTGAAGTCATTGGTTTGACTTGACCGGGAACCAAACTCCCGACGTTCCGCACATGAGGCCCGCACTCTACCGATAAGGCCGATAAGGGGGATACATTCCCTCGCGAGCCGTATTTCAATGAACGGCCTTTTTATTACATTCCTCCGTAAGTACTTAAGCCCCTGTCACACCTACCCGGATCAGGGACCGGACGAGACCCGGACCGGATCTGATTAATGCCAAGTGCCTGGCAAGGAAGCAACAAGTATCAATTGTTAAGTCATTGGTTTGACTTGAACACGGTTCTAACACACGATCCCATGAGTTCCGATCCCATGATCTTCCAAAACAGGAGATGGACGCTCAACTCATTCGGCCATCCCGTCTGGTGAGTATGAGTAAACCTGGCTAGGTTAGTGTCGTATTAATAAAATAGGTGCTGTATTTATGTAGCTGTTTGCTATAAATGCAAATACAGTAAAACCTCCCTAACCAACCACCTCAACATATCGACCACCCTCCTATAACGATCGGTTTATTTGGGTCTCAACAATACCATTGTAACCATATTCTTACTCCCTAAACCGACCACCTCCCTAAATGGATCAGGTAATATTGGTCCCAAGGTCGGTCGATTTAGAGAGAGTTTACTATATCTTTCACATAAAACAGGCGATAAATTGAGGCATAATCAGATAGGGAATAAAGAACTATTGTGTGTGCTCCTTACACAGCAGGTGTGAATTTATATTGCACACCTAACCGATTCATGGCCTTGGATCTGGTACGCAATGATTAGCCATGATTGGCTAATACCTACTTATTCAAAGAAGTAGATTACTGCCTTATGAACCAGTCTGACGTTAATGTATTGTTCAAGGCCATAATAAGATATATAGTCGGTTGCCTGGTTGTTGGAGTTTTAGATCCTGGCACAATCTAAGGTCCTATCAGGACGGGTACCTAGGAAGCGAAAAGCATCAATTGTTAAATCTGGATTGCTGTTCAAGTTATAATATCAGGTTTCCCGTGCGGAAGGTGAGGGGTTCGAATCTCGGCCGAGTCAATTTAATGATATGATAGTTATATTAGACTCACCTTTAAGTTGACATATTACTGAGATTCTTGCGAATCTACGAATACGAAGGTAAGGATCAGGGGAGAGGTCAAGCCCGGACAGACCGGATATGGCATCAGCTTCCGTGGTTGGAGGGAAGCAAACAAATCTAAGACCAGGATCAGGAACCAGCCCTAAAAATGTCCTTACTTTTGTTAGATCCTTTTACTGTTTCCTTCTTATTCTTCACTTATTATTATTAATTTGTTCTTAATATTTTAATACTCGAGTTTTACTCGGGTTTTTATGTTGGGAATAGTGATTGTTGGGGGGGGGGGGGTCAATCCTAATTCTAACAGTACTAGGATCGTTAATACCATTGACATTAATGGACTGTCCCTAAGACTATTTAATAATAAGCCGTTATTGTTTGAAATGGCGCTTGATGCCGTAGGGGGTCCAGGATTGAGGATCGATTCAGGCAAAACCATTGAACGGCGTTGGAATGCCGGGACATGCGCATTAGACAACTAGTGAAAACCCTTCATTAGTTCGAAATTACTGCAATTTCTTAAATGCCAGACTGCAATCACAACACCGCCGTAATTCCACTGATTAGACGGGGTGTGGGGGGGGGGGGGGGTAGATGAGCGAGACGCCGGTGCAGTGTGATGGCAGTAGGGAGCGCCCCCACCGGGGCAGGCGGGAACTAAGACGCTCATGGCACCTACTTCATGTCGCCTGCTTTCAGTGAAAGTCAGTGGATGTCACTGCATGTCTGGGATTAATCATTTATTGCCAGATATGTGGGCTTGAAGCTTCAAGTGCGGAAGGTCAGGGGTTCGAATCTCGACCAGGTCAATCCATGGGGTATAGAATATAAAGGAAAGTTTATATAATTTAATTAGGCCTCTAGAGCGCATTGATTTTTATCAGCACCTATTGGATGTCAAACATAAGGGCATTCTGACATATGTCTTTGGAGGAAACCTGCTGCTGCTATATAGGTCAATCTTCGGGATAAGCAGTAAGGGGTCTTTTATTTGCAATTCCCCACAGACAGGACAGTACATATCACAGCCTTTGATGGACCAGTTGTGGACCACTGGTTGGCATACAGAATGCATACGTGTTGCAACCTAGCCTGGCACTTGGCATGACTAGTATATAACAAGGACTGATTAGTTAAGTATCAGGATAATGTGACCGATTAGGACATTGGGTCATGGTGCTGGTGACCTAATCTCCCAGTGGGGCAGCACTATGAAGTCGACATGAGTGCGCACTGTCACAAGTCAATGACATGATGTGGGGGCCACAGGGAGGGAGCTGCGGAAGGCGAGTTGGGGCGGACATGGCAAGGAAGTGGTGTGTGGGGGTTAGCGTAGGGGAGGGGAGTGGATAATAGGGAGAGCATGAGGGAGGGGGGAGGAGAGGGAGGTTGTGAAGGAAAGCGAGGGGTGAAAGGAAAGGGAGGGTGGGAGGGTAGAGAAGGGAACAAATGGGAATGGAAAGGAATGGGAAGGAATAGAATGAGAGGCACTGGATGGTGAGGAGAGTGAGAAGGGTGAAGAGGGTGGCATAGAGGGAGGGAGAGTGGAATGTGGGAGGGGGGGGGGGGTACAGGGAGGGACCGGAGGGGAGCGAGGAATTGAGATAGGCAGAGAGAGAGGGTGGGGAGAGAGGGTGGGGAAGGAGACTGAAAAGAGGAATGTAGCGAGAGAGCAGGGAGGGAGGGATAGAGAGAGAGGAGAGGATGGGCAAGGAGGGTGCAGACAGGAATGGTGGGAGGGAGAGAGGAGGGAGAGCGGGAGAGAGGAGGGAGAGAGGGAGAGAGGAGCGAGAGAGGGAGAGCGGGAAAGAGGGAGAGAGGGAGGGGGGTAGAGATGGAGGGGAGGGGAGGGAAGGAAGGAGGAAGGGAGGGACAGAGGAATGAGGGAGAGAGGGGATGTGGACGAAGGATAAGGTGGGGGGAGAGAGAGGGAGGTAGGCGAGGAATAGGGAGTAGAGGGGTAGGGAGGGAGAGCGAAGGTAGGGGGAGAGGAGGAGAGGGAGAATTGTGAGAGGAGAAGGGGAGGGAGAAGGGAGAGGGAGAGGGAGAGGGAAGGGAGAAGAGTGGGAGGTAGGGGGACGGAGAGGGCGGTAGGGGGAGGGAGGGGCAGGGAGAGGTAGGTAGGGGCAGGGGGAGGGAGGGGGAGAGAGAGGCAGAGAGGGAGAGAGTGCGGGTGGAGGTGTAGGGAGTGCGGGTGGGAGGCTGGACTGGGGATCCCCGTTGGATGGATCATGTTTGTCATTAGCTAAGTAAACGGTATTCAATCAGAACGAAGCCTTGCTCAGCACCCCCCTCCAGTACCCTCTCAGCCTCAGTAAACCCCTCTAGTACCGCTCCTCCAACCTGCATCTTACACTATCATCATTTCTTCTTTAAAAAAATTACAATTAATATTCAACATCTAAGAACCGTCACTTAACATAAGAACCTCCCTAATGACCTTCCAGGGACAGTCGTATTTAAATGTGTGGACCCTAGAAGGAAATTCTGGGAATTAATCCAGGGTGAAATTTTCATGCAGGTGAGTAAAAAAATTACCTCAGGGATTGTATGGACATGAATTCAAGTACACACAACCAAAACCTAACAATATACTGCATACCAGTGCCATCCAAATATAAACACGGGCCCATTTTTGCAGGGAACACGTCTCGCCCCCCCCCGCGCACAATGGGGGATCAGTGGTGCGCGCGCATTGCTTGTTTCCCCAGGGGGGGGGTTGGGGAGGGGGGGGGGGGGAAAGGGATACTGGGTAATGGGGAGAGGCGATTGGGATAATGGGGGTAAGAGGAGAGGAGGGAATGTTGGGAAAGGGTCAAGGGAGATGGTTGGCATCGTCGATGGACAGGAGGAGGAATAATAATGGGGAGGTGAGAAAAGGAGGGAAGGGTGGGGAGGATGGGGAGGTTTTAAGGAATGAGGAGATAGGTGAGGGTAGATTGTAGATGAGGAGGAGGGTTAAGGTG
>CM059200.1:26947468-27028753 GCA_030323885.1 Branchipolynoe longqiensis
GAGAAGAGAGTACAGAGATCAAAGAGAGCAGAGAGGGGACAGAGGAGCGTCATAAGAGAGCAAAGAGAGCAAAGAGAGGAAAAAGAGCAAAGAGAGCAAAGAGAGTGAAGAGAGCGACGGGAAGGAAAAGTTGGTTGGTTGTTAGCTTATTGTCAGGATAACGTGACTGAGTAGGATACAGTGGTTATGGTGCTGGCGGTATAATATCTCAGTATCACCACAACACTAGGAAGTCGCCAGGAATGAGAAATGCCAGACCTCAGATGTTGCTAGGTTGGATAACCTAAAGCTTAATTACATGCCCACTCACTGCATACATATTATTATTCGTTACCTATGTGGCGGCAGCGGGCTTTCTCTACAGGAACATGTCAGAATGACCATATGTTTGATGTACAATAGCAGATGATAAAGATCAAGGTGTTCTAGAGGCGTCGTTAAATAAAACAAGCTCTTTTTCATATTTATTCCTACTTGGCCGTGGTTATCAGTGACCTGTTGATAGAGTAGCTTTAGTGGACATGTGAGCTGCTCTTATAGGACGAGCAGTTGCCGGTTGCGAAGGGAGAGAAGGAGTGTCAAGGGAGGGTGGAGCTGGGGGAGGAGCGAGGGGGGATGGAGGGAGAGTGGAGCTGTGGGGGGAGGGGGAAGACGCATATTGAGATGACGTTATTCTGTAGGATCGCGGTGGATATCGGCTATGATATCGGGCGTGTTTTCGGGTATGCAAAGGGTCGCCGAAATGACCCCATCAACTGTCTACCCATCATTCCCGCCAAAATATAAATGGCGCCCCAGCGTTGTGTTGATAAGTGATGCCCGCTGGACACCTTGCGAGTGTGGACTTATGGCGGAGGTATGAGCTCAAGACACCTACCTGTGTGTGCTCGGGGGATTGTCGATGTTTCGTTAATTCTATGGAGCCGAGCGAACTGTGTCATGATGGCTGTGTTCGGTGGGCTATGTTGGGAGAGCTGGGTTGCGAGAGTTGTCTCGGGAGGCCTGTCTGTAGACCTGTCTGGAGACCTGTCTGGAGTCCTGATGGAGAGCTGTCTGGACACCTGTCTGGAAAGCTGTTTCAAGAGAGTTGTGCTGTGACAGCTGTGCTGGGAGAGCTGTGTCGGGAGAGCTGTTTCAGGAGAGATACTCTCTGAGAGCTGTGTCGGGAGGGCTGTGATGGGAGAGCTGTTTCGGGACCGATGTATCGGGGGGGAGGGGCTGTGCTGGGAGAGCTGTGTCACGAGGGTTGTGCTGGGAGAGCTGTGTCGTGAGAGTTGTGTTGGAAGAGCTGTGTCGGGAGAGCTGTGCTGGGAGAGCTGTGCTGGGAGAGCTGTCAGGAGGGCTGTATTGGAAGAGCTGTATCGGGACAACTGTGCTGGGAGAGCTGTATCGGGAGAGCTGTCAGGAGGGCTGTATTGGAAGAGCTGTATCGGGACAACTGTGCTCTCAGAGCTGTGCAGGGAGAGCTGTGCTTGGAGGGCTGTATCGGAGCACCTGTGTTTGGAGAACTGTGCTGGGAAAGCTGTGCTGGGAGAGCTGCAGAGAAGTCGGGCAGGCAGGGGTAGCTGGGAACACGACTCCTGAGGTATCATTGCGAACAATGAGCAGACGACCCGCCCCCTCCCGGAATGATCGGCTGTCGTCTGCTGTCCGGGGGCTGGCCGCACCGGCTTAGCAACAAGCCCCTGCCAACACAGCTTATAACGTTCTATCTGTTACACGGAATCTACAGTCACCGCCCGGTATGACGGTAATGCCATTCCACAGTCATGAGCACTAACATCCTAGAGGTTCTTTTGGTGTGGTTTCAACAATATGTTTTGAGTTTTTGCCACTTTTCTGAGATACAAATATTGAACTGATGTTATAAATTATATAATCAAACTTATTTTACTAAAGAACTGTTATTTTAAAATGCTACCTTTTGAGATATTTTAAGTATGAACATGACAAATTAGTTTTGGCAAGCACGCCAAAACTCGATAGTCTTCTGCAGTAAGAGGTTCCATTAAATTGACTCAGTACTCTTTTCTAATTGGCAATACATGCTCAATACTTGCATTAGTATCTAAGGTAAATATGTAGAATCAAATCTATATATTTATTTTGCGTTTGAAAAGTTGATGCTTGACCGGACTGTGCTGCTTTAAGTGGAAGTTGTCTTTCAGTGTGTTAATAGTGGCCAAGGACAGGAGTTCATGGCATGTTCATAAAGGCACAACACAGTTTGAAACTGATCATATATCTTAAGGTAAACAAAAGCATCAGCAAATAAAAGATTGTCTCCCTCATCTACCAGACTCTCTGACAGCAGCTACACACACGTCCAACGTGCCACCACACATTCTGAGCACAAATTGGACTCATCAATCATTAACGAGTTCACAATAAATGATGAGTTGCTGTTGTCATCACCACCAATAGGCAACCAAGGGGAAATTTCACTATACTTCAAATAATGTGATTCCTGTTTTCACTGAATACTTTCATCAGCAAACGCTTGCCATTTGTGGACACTTTTTCCATGTGCAAACTCATTTACTTTATTTGACACACCCTCCGCTTAGTGGACCCCTGCTATGTGAGGACAGTATTGGTCTGGGTGCATGGTTGCCTAGTGTTGTGAGCAGACAGAAGGATGGTGTCAGGCTGGTTCTGGTTCCGATCCATCTGTTCAGCCTGTGCGGGTCATCAGACACTGAACATGTATTTTTTGTTTCAAAGGACTCTTATTCGATGACATTTTCCCCCGAGTAGGCCTAGTGGTTGAAATTACAATGTATTTTAACATCAGAAGGTAAACAATGCAGACGGGCAAAATCAGAAACAGAGTGATATTGGATTAGTGGTCTGTCTGATGCCCGCTCCGCTCCCTGATATGACCATATATGTTGCTAGGACGTAAAACAACAACAGACAAACAAACACAGATGCCCGCTCTTATCAGCTGTTCAGGTGTGACCTACCGGGCGCGGTGCCGGAATCGGGAGAGCGCAGCCCTCAAATGCTGGAGATCAGGATTTCGGTTCCCGGTCGAGTCAAACCAATGACTTAAAACTTGATACTTATCGCTACCTAGCCTGGCGCTTGACATTATTAGGATAGGGCAAGGACTGGAAAGCTCAGTGTCAGGATAATGTGACTGAGTGGGATATCGGGTCATGGTGCGAGTGGCCTGATTTCCCAGTGGAGCAGCACTATAAAGTCACCAGGAGTGAGCATTGTCACAAGTCAGTACCTATCCTGATATGACTTATGAGCTTAGATGTTGCCCGGATGTGAAACTCCAACAACCAAATCTCAAGGAATAGTATTGGAGAATTACATTTTAAACACAAAACATTGCTAATATAATTCTAGATAATACTCCAGGTGACCCACCTGATCTGGATGAGGTGTCAAATAATTTCCAAGTAATTTTTATGTTAAAATCGGTTTCACTAAGCATTGTTTCAGTTAAAGTCGTGGTTTTCAGGAACCTAACCGTGACAATAATGGAGGAGATGGTGAATTGGTAATAAATGTGTGTTAGTTTATTGGTACTAATTGGTAATATTTTTGTTGAACATATTGATTTTGAATATGAATAATTGTAATATTGGTAATATTGGTATGTTGGTCATAATATATTATTTTTTATTTATAGCAAAAATCTGACAAGTGGTGATGTATGTCGGGATGCGGTCACTGCTGGGTTGTAGGTGGCGCCCCCAGTCGTCGTTAATATGGGTGGAACAGACAAGGACGCCAGTTCCGGCTAGTGAGGACTCACAGAACTAAGCAAGCCGATTCCCTAATTCCGCTATATCTGTAATAATATTGCCATATTGAAACATACAGTGTATATATGTGTATACATAAATGAAATAAACAATATGTGTATATATGTGTATACATGCATACATATATGAAATATGTAATATAACATATATATATATCTGTTGTATGTATCTATATATGTACATATCATATCTATATATATTAGGATACATTTGTATATATATGATATCTCATAGCGCCATGACTTTACAACTTGCTCCGTATGTGGAGAAGGCAGAACCAGGTTAAGGGATCGATTTCAAAGCATCTACTTGCCACACACATTGCTGTCAATGCCTGAACTGATTTGGTATTTGCGACATGGGCCCGTGAAATGAGCAGAGTGGTCGTGTTCTGTGTGGGATGTCGACTTTTGTGACGTGCACAGCACTCATGGACCCTTATAATGTATGCATAACTTCAAGCCAATGCACTTCCACTCTCGACAATTAATGTGATCTACGACTTGCGCTACGCGACGTGCGGCATGCCGTATGGAAAATACGGCAGGATATATGTGATGCTTGCCATGCGATATGCGATGTACGATTGTGGTTTGCGATGTGCGCATGTGGTATGCGATGTGCGCATGTGGTTTGCGATGGGCCATTGTGGTTTGCGATGTGCGATTGTGGTTTGCCATGTGCGCATGTGGTAGGAAATGTGCGATCGTGGTTTGCGATGTGCGATTGTGGTTTGCGATGTGGGATTGTGGTTTGCGATGTGCGATTGTGGTTTGCGATGTGCGAGTGTGGTTTGCAATGTGCGCATGTGGTATGCGATGTGCGCATGTGGTATGCGATGTGCACATGTGGTATGCGATGTGCGATTGTGGTTTGCAATTTGCGCATGTGGTGTGCATGTGGTTTACTATGTGTGAATGTGGTTTGCGATATGCGCAGGTGGTATACTATGTGCACATGTGGTATGCGATGTGCGATGTGCGATGTGCGATTGTGGTTTGTGACGTGCGTGTGTGGTTTGCGATATGCGAATTGCGGCATGCGATATATGACATCCAGCATATGATAAATGGTATGCGACGTGCAGCATACACCATGCGGTATGTGATGTGCGACATGCAATATACGAATGCGGGATGTGATCTATTAGTGTGGTATGCAGTATAAACGTGCATTCATAGTCATCACGGTGTTTCTCATCAAAAGTTTATTCTTACTAGGCTATACTAGTTACATTTGCAACATATTTTTGATACGGTTGCTAAATTAACAATATATTATTGCTAGGCTAGGCTTGCTATATTCACTATATATTCCTGCTAGGCCTATTTGGACAGCCGGCTTTACAGAACAAATTGTAGCACCGACAACTAATTACTGCACACTGTATCACGGAGGGCGAACCGTGAATAGTTCTTTTTTTTCCTTCTGAGAAAAAAACGACAAAATAATAGCAGACGACATTCCCCAACCACCCATAACATTTGAGAGGACGTGGATTCAGTTGTCTATTGTATACCAATAGTGGCCTATTAGGATCCCACTGGTGTTCTCACCTAATCTGATTGATTATGCCCAAGGCTGGGCCTCTAAGTGGCTATTGTCTACCGAGTGGCGCCCCCTTGCGTGAGTAAGTACCCCCCCCCCCACACACACACACCCACCCACCCCCCTCCCACCCCGCCTGTGGTGTCCGTCCTCTCCACCAACACTCGCGCCCGAAGTGGTTTCCCGCGCATTTGTTTGTGTGTAGAGTGGGGAGATTCGTCTTTCTGCCGCTAGGTGGAAGGCTGGTGGGTCTGTTGCCTAGCGACTGGTCGTGTAACCCAGTGCACGCCCACTGCCGACCCAACTCCCCATTGAAATAGATGTTCCAAATGCTTGTACTTAAGTGGCAAGAGGTAGGTGAGGGGAAAGCAGTCTCTTCGGCTCCTCATTTGCACCACTCGTGTGGGAGGTATTTCAACTCTTCCGCTACTCTGGTTACTAAGGGGTCATCCACAGTTTTAAACATTTTCCCGGTTGTACAAAGCATGCCATGCAAGTAGGCTACCACTTTTATCCTTTAATACAATGTTGATATTTTTCGGCATTTTTATTTCATTAATGTGACTGAGTGAGATATCAAGTCATGGTGCTCCTGGCCTCGTCTCCAAGTGGGGAAGCACTATAATGGGACCATGAGTGAATATTGTCACAAGTCGGTGCCCATCCTGATATGACCTTAGATGTTGCCAGGAAATGAAACTCCAACAACCAACCAAGTAAGTATAAGAAGACGAAACAGTAGTAAATACCCAAGTACCTCTGAAGGCAAGCCAATTAGAAAGTCGCTAAAGAGATTTCAAGGATTCTGGGAAAGCCAGAAGAGGTTAGGTGGGGAGGGCCTGACGAGATGAGGGTCACTAGGAGGGCAATGTTAGAGAATGGGTTCACCCCATACATACAGTAGGGGTGAACATCAATGTAGTCTAAATACGGGCGAAAATAGCTTTAGTATGGAACAGGAAGTAGAATATCTGGTTCCAGTATCAAATGGCTATGTTTATATCAGCACAGAGTTGGTGAAATGAGAGAGAATGCAAAAAGACCGATGGCAGCGATAAAATGGCGGCGATTTCACTTTTAAAATGCATTAATGTATGTGTTTTATTATATTTTTCAAATCAGAAGTAGTGGGAAAATAAGAAGGATGTGAAGAATATATTTTGCTTCCCAATAAGAATTGATTAGCTCAGTTCATTTCCCCAGCATGTCGAAATTCTTTCCCAGCTTTTATATAAGCTTTTTTCTTCACCCGTACTAAAAGTATGGGATGATCTTTTATCTAGGTCAATGTGTGCAGGTGGGAGTGGGATGGGTGGTGAGGCGCAGGGACAGAAACTAGAATGCAGCCTACAGGCGGCGTGTGTGTACTTCTGCACTCGTACAAGTAGCAGGCATTTAAGTACTTCTTTTAAATAGTAAATTAATTTTATTCATGTTCCGTAGCACTGGTCTTCCGACCGTTAGTGGAACAGTTGTATGCACACGGTTATGCATCGTTTTTAGAGTATATGTGAATCAATATTTCCTGTTGAAAATGTCTCACTAAATAGTGGGATAACACATGCCACATTTCATCGTGATTCTTCCTCTATGGTGATATTTCCTCACATGTGATATTTACTGCAATGTGATATTCAGTTTTATGTGATGCTCACTCCAATGTGATCTTTGCTTTAATCTGATACTCACTCACTCTAATGTGATGTTCACTTTCGTATGATACTCACTTTAATGTGATACTCACTTTAATGTGATATTCACTTTAATGTGATACTCACTCTATTGTGATATTCACTTTAATGTGATACACACTCTAATGCAATACTCACATTAATGTGATATTCACTTTAATGTGATACTCACTATAATGCGATACTCACATTAATGCGATACTCACTTTAATGTGATACTCACATTAATGGGATCCTCACATTAATGTGCTATTCACTCTAATGTGATACTCACATTAATAGGGTACTCACATTAATGTGATATTCACTTTAATGTGATACTCACTCTCATGTGATACTCACTTTTATGTGATATCCACTTTTATGTGATACTCACTTTAATGTGATGCTCACTCTAATGTGATACCCATTCTACTGTGATGTTCAGTTTTATGTGATACTCACTTTTATGTGATACTCACTTTAATGCGATACTCACGTTAATGTGATATTCACTTTTATGTTATGTAAAGCGCCTGAGAACGGCTTGCTGGATCGGGCACTATATACATGTTTTATTATTATTATTACTCACTCTAATGTGATACTCACTCTAATGTGATACTCACCTTAAGGTGATATTCACTTTAATGTGATACTCACTCTAATGTGATACTCACTCTCATGTGATACTCACTCTAATGTGATACTCACCTTAAGGTGATATTCACTCTAATGTGATACTCACTCTAATGTGATACTCACCTTAAGGTGATATTCACTTTTATGTGATTCTCACTCTAATGTGATACTCACTCCAATGTGATGTCCACTTTAATGTGATTCTCACCTTAAGGTCATACTCACTTTAATGTGATACTCATTCTAATGTATTACTCATTCTAATGTGATACTCACTCCAATGTGATGTTCACTTTAATGTGATACTCACTCCAATGTGATACTCACTCCAATGTGATATTCACTTTAATGTGGTACTCACATTAATGGGATACTCACTCTAATGCGATACTCACTCTAATGTGATACTCACCTTTATATGATATTCACTGTAATGTGATACTCACTTTAATGTGATACTCACTTTAATGTGATACTCACTCTAATGTGATACTCACTCTCATGTGACACTCACTCTAATGTGATACTCACCTTAAGGTGATATTCACTTTAATGTGATACTCATTCTAATGTGATACTCACTCCAATGTGATGTCCACTTTAATGTGATTCTCACCTTAAGGTGATACTCACTTTAATGTGATACTCACTCTAATGTATTACTCACTCTAATGTGATACTCACTCCAATGTGATGTTCACTTTAATGTGATTCTCACTCAAATGTGATACTCACTCCAATGTGATACTCACTTTAATGTGTTACTCACATTAATGGGATACTCACTCTAATGTGATACTCACTCCAATGTGATACCCACTTTAATGTGTTACTCACTATAATGTGATAATCACTCTAATGCGATACTCACTTTAATGTGATACTCACTTTAATGGGATACTCACTCTAATGCGATACTCACTCTAATGTGATACTCACCGTTATGTGATATTCACTGTAATGTGATACTCACTTTAATGTGATACTCACTTTAATGTGATACTCACTCTAATGTGATACTCACTCCAATGTGATACCCACTTTAATGTGTTACTCACTATAATGTGATAATCACTCTAATGCGATACTCACTTTAATGTGATACTCACTTTAATGGGATACTCACTCTAATGTGATACTCACTCTAATGTGATACTCACTCCAATGTGATGTTCACTTTTATGTGATATTCACTTTTATGTGATATTCACTATAATGCGATACTCACTTTAATATGTGAGGAACTGCATTACTGTGGCTCTGGATCGGTTAGCAGAATCTGTAAGAGTGCTGGCTGCCTTCCGGGAGGTCGCGAGTCAGAACCCCGACTAAGTCAAACCATTGGCGTTCTCTGTGGCGGAGTGGTTAGAGTGTCTGACTTTTTTCTAGGTCAGACTCCTAATCTGAGGTTCGGCGGTTCGATTCCCCGTGCCCCCAGCTCTGCCAATTTGGATTTCCACCGCTGTGTATAACTTACAGCGTCATCAAAGGCCGGTTGCTCTCATACCATGTCTATGTGGTGTGGGAGGTTAAAAATCCCTTGGGTCGGTAAACGTGTAGGCTCGGGCTTTCTATCGACCAGCAGTGGAATGGGGAAGACCAGTCGTCTGTGACTGAAATTTCCCCTGCTTGGGACAACTGATGTACCAAAAACAAACAAAAATGAGAGACAAATAAGTGTTCACACTTCCTGTCGACCATATCACTATATCATTGAAAATTGATACTTGTTTCTACATAGCCTGGAACCCGGCATTAATATGTTTTTGTTTGTTTATTGTTGTGTTATGTCCTTTATACGTATATCAGTACGGGTGTAATGCATCTGCCTTTCTAACTGCTTATTCAGTTATTGTCAGTGTGTTTCGTACAGTGCAGTTGGAGCGGCCTCGATGTCAGTTGTCTGTACTATCAAGCAGTTAACCACACATCCGGGCCCGGTGTCCCCCCGACTTCCTCCTTACGCTCAGCCCATTTCTACCAGACATTGTCTTTAAATTGTTTCAATAACCAGTAGCAGAAGTAAATCCTTTCTGACCAGAGTGGAGGACTTTTCAAAACGCAATGCGTTCTTGTCTCAGATTATATGGCTAAGAAACTGGACAAGGAATTTGATTACTTATTGAGGTTTGGTATCCTGACACCAAGTTGATTAATCCGATGGTTTTGACTGTCCGTTATTTTTTAAGATAAATATATTAGTTGAGTGTTTTAATCTACCTTACTGTAGTTTGAAGTAATATTTACTATAAATGGCTAACTTTGGAAATATTTATAGTAATATAAATGCAGACATTCAAACTTAATGTTGGCATTCCTGTTCAAACTCCGAAATCATAAGTTTTAGCGGTAACCAGTTCTATTAAAGTTGCATAGTCCGATGGTTTTGAATTTCTCACATTTTCTGAGATAAACATATTAGGTTGTTCATTATAATCTACCTTACTTTAGTTTGAAGTAACTTTTATTTTAAATCGCTAACTTTTGAGATAATTGAAATGGAAAAATGCTAAATTAATGTTGGCAAGCTTGTCAAAACTCTATCACCTTAGGCTTGTGCAGTAAGATGTTCTATTAATTGACTCAGTATCCATTTATATGTGATGACAAATGTTTAATAAGTGCACCAGCGTCTGAGTTAATTATGTAGGTTCAAATCATGACAAATGTTTTAGTTTTGACAAGTTGGTGTTTTCATCAGACTATGCAGCTTTAAGGTGATATCACGAAAGACACCAAACAAAACGTGGCACAGAAGGGGTCAAGTGAAGGAAATACACCCGCTGTGATTTTCAATTATTATTAAATCAACCTGAGTGCCGTGCCCCTTACACAATGTAGCGTCCGCTGTGCTAATTACCCACCATGCCTTGGGTCTCCCACGGGTACCCAGCGTTTGCTTTGCTGACGTCACAGACGCCCGCCAAACAAGCAATATTCAGTCGTCACAAAAATGCTTGGAATATAAACGGTGCCGGCCTCATTATAGCCTGGTCCCCCGCCCTGACTGCGCATGCCCCGCATGGACTGCGCATGCCCCGAGCATGCGCTGTGTAAACCATAACTGATGACACAATACGTGACTGCGCATTTTGTAGCGAGTTGGCAAGACCACAGTGATTTGTCCATGCAAAACAGTGTCTGGATGTTTTAGCCTTTTTTTGTTTTGTTTTACCTTCTTTGTATTGTATTTTATTTTATGGTTTTTTCCCCTTTCTCCAGAACATAACGCTTGCCATGCTGCATACTCAGCATTTATCAACTTGTTATATTGCACCAAATTTGAAATTTTCTCTCGGAAACTGACACGGGAGGCACGGAGAGGTCAGTGTCAGTGAGATGGGCACGCGATGGTGGCGCCACCAATAGGCTTTGGGAACCACTGTTAGGAGTAGGAAACTTCCGTTATTTGTATCCGCATAAGTTCTCATCATCATCATCATCATCATGCTGTCGGTCGCGATGCGACAAAGACTGCTTTCATTACTTGACTGCCGCTCTCCATTTAGCTCTCTGCTGTGAGAGTTGTGTCCATGAGTCGGTCTTAATGTCTCTCAGCTTCAGGTTTCTCTTGATGGTATCTTTGAACCGGAGACGGGGGCGCCCTCTCTTTCTGTAGCCAGAATACAAGACCAGGTAAAATACATAATTATAAATGATAAGCTGAATATAAAATCATATTAATGTACTATGTCGGTATGTATATCCAATATACATACTCACTCACTCATACTCATACTCATCCGCTTCTGATTTTGTTAGTCTTAGAAGCCTGTATCAGGTCGAGGCCTGTAGAAATCTGACTTATTCGGATTATAAGCATCAAGTACCGGATGTATGCAATATCACAGTCCCTGCCAATGTTTATCGAGTCTACCCTTGAAGGCGTTGACGGAAGGTCCTTCTACGACATGGTCTGGCAGTGCGTTCCAGGCGTTCAATATCCTGTTACTGTAGAATAGCTGTCTGACTGGTTTTCTTACTCGTTCTTTCTTCAACTTGTATCAGCGACCTCTGGTTTTACCGTTGTCCAGTTTCAGGTAGCTAGCATCAACCGCATATCTTCCAGTCATATGTTTGAACATTTCTATAATGTCTCCCCTGGCCCTTCGATAGTACAAGCTAGGTAGGTTGAGTATCCTCAGACGTTCTTCGCATGGGAGATCCTTTATGGTTAGTGATACCTTTGTGGCATCTCACTGTATGCTCTCGATCAGTGTCATGTCCTTCTTGAATCTCGGTGTCCAAGCTGTGTTGCCATATTCAAGGTGTGGCCGGATCAGTGACGTGTATTATGTCTTCACCATGCCATTGTCTAGATACATGTACGAGCGGTGTATCATACCTAGAACCTTGTTCACTTTGTTCACCTTTTGTTCACAGTGAGATGAGAAGGTAAGTCCGGGGTCCATGTATATCCCAAGATCTTTCTCAAGTTCTGTGACTTGGAGCTGGACTTATTCTCCATCTTGGTGTATGTGGTATCTGAGATTTCCATTGCTGGTACCCAGGTGCATGACCTTGCACTTCTGTGCGTTGATCCGAAGTTGCCACAGGTTGGCCCAATCGTTGAGTGCGGTTATGTATTTTTGTAGAGCCTGTTGATCTTCAGGGCCGTTAACCTCCATATACAACTTTGTATCATCCGCAAGCATCTGGATGAATGCCTGGATGACCTTTGCATTTCGTTACTGAAACATTTAAACAGTAGCGGACCCAGAACACTTCCTTGCAGAATACCACTTAACACTGACGCTGCCAGTGACTTTACACCATTGATGACTACATGCTGGATTCTTGCCTGGAGGAAATCCTCGATCCGGTCCATAGTTTCCCTGTAATGCCGAAGCTCTTCATCTTCATGAGTAAGCATTTGTGGGCACACTGTCAAACGCTTTGGAAAAGTCTAGGTACACTGAGTCTGTCTATATTGCTGCCATTATCTAGTGCTTCTGTCCATTTATCTAGAACTGCCAGTATCTCGGTTACACAAGATCTCCCCTTGACAAAACCATGCTGGTATTTTGTCAATAGTTGGTTCTGGATGAGATGGTGCATGATCTTGTCACGTATTATAGACTCCAGTGTCTTGCATACAACTGAGGTTAAACTGATGGGTCGGTAATTTTTACCCTGATGACGGTCGCCTTCCTTGAAGATTGGCGACACATAGCCGATCTTCCAGCCTGTAGGTAGTTTCCCTTGGTCGATTGATTTTCTGTATATAGTGTACAGGGGTTCAACTATTACAATGCGCAGTTCTTTCAACATCCTCGGGGAAGCTCCATCAGGGCCTGCAGATTTGTTTGGGTTCAACCTGGATAACATCTTAGGTACCTTGTCTATGGTCAAATCTGTATCTTCCAGGATCACATCTGTTTTGGTATCTGGGGTATTCGGCATGTTGGCTATGTCTTCTCTCTTAAAAACTGAATAGAAGAAGTTATTTAACACTTCTGCTTTGTGTTTATCTGTGGTGGTGAGGCTACCATATTCTCTGGTAAGGTGCGCAATTCCAGATCTTGTCTTCATCTTTGATTTGCATATCGGTAGAACGCCTTTGGGTTTTTCTTGCATTCCTTTGCAAGTTTTTTCTCAAATTCCCTCTCTGCTTTCCGGCATTCCCACTTGGCTTGGTTTCAAGCCTTGGTGTTCACTGGGTAGTCGTTACCGTCTCTGGTTCTGCGCCATGTGCAACACATCTTGTTCTTTGTCTTTTACCTTTTCTCTGGCCTTGGCTGTTATATGGATATGTCTGTTTATCTGGTGTGGTTTCGACTTAGGAATGTGGCTGTCTGCCAGGAGTTTAAATTGTTCATGAAACTGAGCCACATTTCATCCAGGTCTGTACCTTCCTGATTCTAGTCCAGTTTGGGAGCATCTTCTCTCATAGCTGTGTAGTTTCCCTTGTGGTACTGGAACTTTGGTGTTATCTTCGCAGGTTGTTTGGTGTAGCACATGAAATCAAATGTGATACACGTATGATGACTCTTGCCAACAGGTGCACTTAGGGCCACATTGTCCACCATACCTTCTTCATTGGTGATCACTAGGTCTAGCGTGTTCGGCTGTTGGTTTGTTCGGTAGTGTGTTGGATCCATTATATGTTGATGTAAGTCCCTGAGTGTCTCCACAAATGCTGTAGCTGGATTTATTATGTCCTTTGGCGTCGTCCCAACCTTCCAGTTAATCTCACTGCAGTTAAAGTCCCCTACTTCAAGGATACAACTTGTCCCTAACTCACTGGCATTCTTCATCAAGGTCCTCAGATGGTCATGCTTCTCCTTTGGACAGTTTGGCGATCTGTATAGCACACCCTGGAGGAGTTTGTCTGCACCCTTCAAGTTCAGTTCACACCCTAACGACTCTTCAAAGGCGTCTTGTCCTGGAATTTCCTTTACACATATATTCAGATGAGATCTTGTGTATAGCATGACTCCCCTTCTGTGCCATCCATCAATGTTAGTATGGTGATCGTACCCTTAAATTGCTAGTTCATGATGTTTCGGGTCCATGCTTCGATTTTTATCTAATAACTCTGTTAAGGCGATGATATCAGGTTTATACTCCGAAATAACGTCAGCTAGTTCTAAGCGCTTGTTCATCAGGGTGTCTGTATTTGTGTAAAAACGATGTAACTTATGCACATACATACAGCTCGAACCACCTGTGGTTGGGTCTCCTCACTCTGGCTCGGGCATCTGCTGATGTCCACGATGTTCCATCGTCTGATTATCCAACGCTTTCCGTCTTCCTTGTCTGTGGACTCTGCCCACTTCTTCTTCAACTTTGTTCTGATTTGGTAATCCTCCCTGCGTTCGGTAGGCATCATGTCTTTGTGGACGAACGTCTTCCTCAGCACCTCCTCCTCTGACAGTGCTAAGTTTGTTTGCCTGTCTTAATATGCACCTGGCCTCAGTTTCTTCCAGGAGCTTGACTCTCAAGGGACTGGCCACTCCAGTTTTCTTCTCTCTCAGACGTATGGTATCCACAACATCCACCTCAATCTCTAGTCCTTCTCAACATATAGACTGGAACCTGGCTTGCTCATGTGTCTTTCTGTTCTCTCGGTTGTCAGAAGAACTCTCCGGCATACCATAGATTACCAGATTCTTCGATCGCTCCTGGTGTTCCTGTAGCTCTCTCAGGTCAGATGATGTAGGTTTACCTTTGCTCGGGCCCGGGTTCAATTCAGCAACCTTTTGTATGTTGCTGTTGAGTTTCTTGACCATATCGACATAGCTCAACTGTAGCTTTTCTCCTGCCATCTTCACCGTGTCTTGAAGTGACGTCATAGCCTTGTTGATTTCAAGTAATAACTTCTGCTGTTGCACTGCAGGTACCGTCTGATCAAGTTTGGCATTACTGATTACATCAACACCCAACTCATCACAAGATGTGCAGAACCAGTGAATAGTCTTACAATATGCCAGAACCTTCAGTGCATCAATTTTCAGATGTTGACATTTACCACAGAACCACTTTTCACATATCTCACAACTCGCTAGGAATTTATGCCCCTCAGTTTTACATTTATGACAGGCCCACTTGTCATCTAGTTGTACATGTAGACCTGCAGTAGACTTATCTCCCTTACCTCCTTCCTGTAGCTTGTTTATCCAATTTCTGTCTTATCATGTCACTTTTATCCAATTTTTTGCCTGTTGTTGTCGAGTTTTTTGGTTTGCGTGTTTTCAGTGTCTTTGACCTTGTCAGATTTGCACGTTTTCACAGTGTCCTTGACCTTGTCAGATTTGTGCCCTTTACTGTCTATCTCCTCTGGAGGGTTGTTTGCCACCACAAGCTCCTTCTTGAGTCCCATTTCGGCTTCTCTGACAATCATGGTGCCAAGAGGCGTTGCATTATTGTAGTTGGATAAAGTCAAACATCAACCAGCTCCTTATGCTATTCCACACTTGGCATACTACTGACATGACTATATTTAAAATTAAAGTTACATATTGTGATCGTTTTGAGTTTCTGCCATCATGCTTAGATACATATACTAGATTAAATTAATCGTTACTGTCTACTTTACATGCATGTGAAGAAACTTTTAAGATAAATATATTAGAAATGTATTAAAAATGGAGATATTTGAAATGAAAACATGCCAAGTTAATTTTGGCGTGCACACCACAGTGTTGATACCATAGGCTTCAACAGTATATTCTATTGAATTGATCTAGTTTTACCTACCATTCAGAAAGAACTAATTAATAAATATCTCAGTATGTAGGATACAATCTAGGTAAGTGTTTTGCTTTGATAATGATATGATTTCATTAGAATTTGGAGCTTTAATATATGAGGTGATACAATGTAATAATGCAGTATTACCCATAATAAACCAAGCTATGTCGCATGCGTGTGAGGGAACTTTTGATTAGTCATGGTTAAGATTGGAGATATTGGCCTACAATAGCAGGTAACTTATCCACACACAGAAGCCCGAGTTCAGTCAGGTCCTTAATGGATCGAGCTGAGTCCCATGAGGCAGCACAGTAATGTAATACAGTTGCCTATGTATACTTACTGCCTCGCGCAGCTTGAAGTAATTGTGTCAAGCCCATGTCACACATCACCCGATTGAGCATCGGACAGAATTGTCTAGTCCAGGCATCATAAGTATCAAAATGTTTTAAAATGTGTCAACATGTTGCGATATTGGGTCAAAGGCCGCTGGACAAACGGACATGAAACAGACATGAAACGGACATGAAACGGACATGAACCGGACATGAAACGGACATGAAATGGATATAAAACGGACATAAAATGGACATGAACGGATAGCCAATGGACGAAACAAACTCAAACCGGACAAGAACTGTAGACGTTAATCCGGTGGCATCCATTCCAAGTTTTGGCCATGTTCAAAACTTGTATGGACACAAACCGGACTATCAACAGACTTTGTTCGGTTTCTTTCTGTTTCCTCCAATCCGGTGATGTGTGACAGGGGCTTCAGAGATGAATGGATACTAATGAAATCATTAAAGGAACAGATAAAGCCACACTGTCCTCAGCCACTCACACAATTGAGCAGAGTGGCAAGTTTTACAGTGAACAGGTGAAATGTCGCACTTCTGCTTTGCTTGGTTGCTTATTGGGGTTTTACATCTGATCACTAT
Organism: Branchipolynoe longqiensis; assembly: GCA_030323885.1. Lineage (NCBI taxonomy): Eukaryota > Metazoa > Annelida > Polychaeta > Phyllodocida > Polynoidae > Branchipolynoe > Branchipolynoe longqiensis. The sequence continues at coordinate 26,964,245 of CM059200.1, forward strand.
CTAAGGTCATATCAGGACGGGTACCGACAACTGACAGTGCAATCATGTCAACTTTATTGTCCTGCCCCACTGGGAGATCGAGCCGCAAACACAATAATCTAATATCGCACTCAGTCATATTATCGTGATACTGATCAAACCAGTCTTTACCCTATCCTACTAAAACCGAACAGATGGGATTGCCGAATGAGTTCAGCGTCCGTCTCCCCCCCCCCCCCCCACAGTTTCGAACCCTGGTCGAGTTCAACCAATGACTTAATAAATGATTCTTGTCACTTCCTAGCCAGGTACTGGGCATTATCAGGATAGGGCAAGGACTGGTTGGGTCAGTGTCATAATAATGTGACTGAGTGGGATATCAGGTCATGGTGCTGGTGGCCCGGTCTCCCAGTGGGGCAGCACTATCAAGTCGCCATGAGTGCGCACTATCACAAGTCGGTACCCGTCCTGATATGACCTCAGATGTGGCCAGGACGTAAAGCTCCAACAACCAACCAACTGTAGGTTTGTATCAGTTACTCAGCTATATGTAATCAGGAGGAATCATGTCCTATGTGATTGGGGTCAGGAGAATATTATGGGGCTCTCTAATTTGTTTTCTTCATTAAAGGACGCTGGGATTAGTATTTCAGTGCTCTACACGTACATACATATCTATTATGGGTCTATATCCAGTAGAATTCACAAGACAAGCAAGGGGTCTCCAATACTGTAGTGAATTCCATTTGCACATCGATATTTCTGAATGATAAGTTTGAATACAAATCCAGCTATCTAATCAGGCATCAAAGAGACTATGCAGAACTAAAATCCCCCACAGTAAGCATAATTGCTTGTTTGATGTTGAGGGTTTTACCTCCTAGCAACATCTACGGTCATATCAAGACGAATACTGACTTGTGACAGTGCAAACTTGTGGCGATCTTATAGATCTGCTCCACTGAAAGGCCAGGCTGCCGGCACCATGCCCCAATATCCCACTCAGTAACATTATCTTGATACCGAACAAAGCAGTCTGGCTCCAGTATTGGTGCTAAGTGCCAGGTTTGGTAGTGACGCATATCAATTGTGTAAGTCATTGGTTGGGAGCGGGCGGTGTTTCGACCCCACGACCTGCCGCTCTTTCCGATTAGTGCACCCTGTCCAGTAGGACGCTGAGTTCTCAGGCAGAAAGACTAGATGGGATGGCCGAATGAGTTAGAGCATCCATCTCCCGTGACGGTAGACCATGGGATCGTGGGTTAGAACCCTGGTCGAGTCAAACCAACGACTTAAAAATTGATACTTGTCACATCCTAGCCAGGCACTTGGCATTATTAGGATAGGGCAAGGAATGGTTGGCTCAGGTTCAGGATAATGTGACTGAGTGGGATATCAGGTAATGGTGCTGGTGGCCTGGTCTCCCAGTGGGGCAGCACTATAAAGTCGCAATGAGTGCGTGCTGTCACAAGTCGGTACCCGTCCTGATGTGACCGTAGATGTTGCTAGGACGTAAAACAACAAGCAAACGAACAATCTCAGGCAGAAATGTGTGTCAGTTAGTACTGTAAGTAGGAAAACACAAGTAGGGTTTGGAAGCAGAGCCTCACGAAGGCCTGTAGGGTTCGTGTATGTAAGAAAGACGTGAACTTTATTGGGTCTTGGTTTACCTCGGTGACATTCACACGTGACCTGCTGGGTTTGGAAACTGGACTTCAATACATTACATGAGTTCTGAGCGAGTGGCGGGTAGCGCCCCGAGCAGGGGGCTCCGTGGAGCAGCCGGACCCCCCCCCCCCCCCCACATACACACTCCATGAGCGGCGGTGGGGGGTGGGGGGGGGGGGCAGCGACTCCAGCGCTTATTACATGCGATAATGGGATTATCACTATCCGACATACGCACATGTTGCTTGTTATTTTATTGATGTTAGATACACATGCCACATATTGTGTTTAGTTGTTTCATTCGCATTGAATGTTAGCATAAAGTATAAATATGAAGATGGGCATGACACCAAAATGAATTGTAATACAATCCCATAAAACAGCCCCTGACTGGATAATTCGTGGTCTGTGCCAAAGACCACCTCCCCGCACTCCCCACCTACACATCGGAAAAAAACACTAAAAATGAAATACATTCGGATAACTTTAGCGAGTAGCACTTTTTTTCTTTGATGGGTCACCTGTCTAGTCTGCATAATAATAGATCACACGACAAGACAACAAATACCCGGCGCTGTTCCCGCTATTTAAAGTAGAGAGCAATGTACATCATCGGTACCAGAACTAAAAAGCACCCCTCACAGCCAATTAGTCATTATATAGCCGCACGCTGAGACAGTCCTATCAGTAAAATGCAGCAATCGATGTTATGTGCCTAGTATTTTACACTTACTGGGTAAGCACCTCTGGGAGCCTCCCCCCCCCCCCGCCGACACCTCCAGTCCCCCACCTTTCCCCCACATTACCCACCAGGCACAGTGGCTGACTCGGTAGAGCGCGGGCCTTGAGTGTGGGTGATCGGGAGTTTGGTTGCCAGTCGAGTCAAACCAATGGCTTATCAAATTGATACTTGTCACTTCCTAGCCTGACGCTTGGCATTAATAGGATAGGACAAGGACTGGTTGGCTCAGTGTGAGGATAATATGTCTGAGTGGGATATCAGCTCATGGTGCTGGTGGCCTGATTTCCCAATGGGACAGCACTATAACATTGCCATGAGTGCGGACTGTCACAAGTCGGTACCTGTCTTGATATGGCTTTAGATGTTTCCAGGACGTAAAACTCCGACAACCAACCCACGTCATTGTGAGGAAGACTTTCAATGGAAAATAATGTAGTTCGTCAGCAGACTAGGATCCTTTTGGTGAAGTATGTTTTATGATAAGTACACTGTTTTATTCAGGTTTCTGGGGGAGTGGACATCTTGTCAAGCTGCCTAATCCGATGAAAGCAAATATTTTCAAAAGAATACATTTCACCTAGATTTATTCCTGCACATCCAACTCGGATGCACTTATTAAACATGTATTGCAGCACAGCAAGAATGCTTAGTCAGTATAATTTCACACAACCTGATACTGCTGAACCCTATCATGTCCAGCATTTAGCATATTTACGCATCAAATATTTCGAAAGTTAACCATTTATAAGTTACTTCAAAACTCAAATAAAATAGATTATAAGCATTAAAGAAATCTATTTAGAAAATGAAATGAATATGCCAAAATCTCAAAGCCATCAGAGTGCATCTAGAGGAACTTGGAGCATTTTTCAATCAGAGGTCAAGGTATCCCACTTGAGCAAGTATTTATATGGCTCACATTCAAAATGGCCGCCACCGTTATATTGAATCCCACAGAGCTTCGCTGATACTGAACCTAAATATCTAATCTTTGTGAGAAGCCATGACTTTTATGATCAAGGAATGGGGCTGAACGATTTCAGTGAATCGGTGAATATGTCTTTAACTTTATGGGATGGTCAATGGTATGATAGGACAAGGACTGGTTAGCTCAGGATCAGGATAATGTGACTGAGTGGGAAGTCAGGTCATGATGCTGGTGGCCTGATCTACCAGTAGGACAGTAGTATAAAGTTGCCATGAGTGCTCACTGTCACAAGTCGGTAGCCGTCCCAATATCATTTTCGATGTTGCCAGGACTTGAAGCAAGATAACAACACTTTAATTGTATGTGACATGTCACTCAGGTCGTAACTCAAACTTGTGTAGTAGTCTTTACATGTGTAGTAGTTTATACATTTGTAGTAAAGGCTATCCTGGAAGGACACAGTAACAAATAATGAAATACTTGAATGGACAGGGCTGCCCTCTCTGGAAGATCTTCTGATCAAAAAGAATCTCCGGTGGACTGTACACCTCATGAGGATATCATCAGACAGGTTACCAAAGCAGATCCTCTACTCTCAACTGTCTTCTGGTTACAGAAAGAGAGGTTGCCCTTGTCTCCGGTTCAAGGATACCATCAAGAGAAACCTGAAGCTGAGAGACATTAAGACTGACTCTTGGACATCACTCTCACAGCAGAGAGCTAAATGGAGAGCAACAGTCAAGTAATGAAAGCAGTCTTTGTCGCATCGTGACCGACAGCATGGTGATGATGATGATGAGTAGTCGTACATGAGATTGACCACCATTCGGTGGCTGCAGGGACTCTGTCGTCTACTGTCCCAGTTCTTCCACATCATGTGGCAGGGCACTAGCCAGTGGGCAGGTCCCTGTATGGACTGCCCATACTGCATCCGGCTACCAGGACCCCCTACCATCAGAGCTGACCTGTGACCTGGGTGGTCAGGGATAGGTCACTTGGACTTGTGATGTTGCATTGGTCGGAGGTTGAGAATAAATGGTGGAAGTGTACATTCGTGTCTTCTTCGGCATTGCAGTGAAAAGGACCATATGTTGCCTATTATGCATATCATTTTAAAATTAATTTAAAACATGGATTTGAAAAAACTAACAGAAAACACCCGGAAATGACAGCATACCATATGACTACAGCGACACCTACAGTCGCCTGGGGGTAGTGGCTCGAGTATTGGGTCTTAGGTTACCGGAAGCGCATGGCAGCGTCCGCGGAAGTGACGTCAGCACGCGCTGCTAATTCCACTTCCGGTACCGACTATAACTGAATTACCCATTGCACCGGGCTCAGTCACCATTGCGACTACCCTTATAAAGTATGCGTGGTACAAACGCTGAAAATGGGGATGAAAGCGCAGACATGATTGAAGTTTATATCTGGGTTTGTCCAGTAGTTCCTCTCTGTAACGGACAACTCCACATCCATGGCAATCTTGTCCTGAAATAACAGCTGTCCTGTCACCAGAGGGAAAATGGGATGAGAGTAAACCAACTCATATTTGAAGGTTTGTCCACTCAAGGCAGGCGTTCGGTGATGGCAAGGGTCATTAAGCAGGGGTCCTACTGTATATAACTATGGTTTGATGGTTAGACGTAAAAGGCATCACAGTTGTCTGTTGTATTAATACCACTATGTATTTTGTCCTCTTTCATCAAGATATATTCGCTTTGATAAAATCTGGTATTGCTACCCAGTTCATAATAATGAAGATCAAATTCAAGCAATATGTGTTCACAAAATATTAAATTATCAGAACTATTAACATTTCACTCAGATCTAATAGGAGTAGGTAAATGGTGCTCATATAAGTTTATTTGTTTGTTGTTGTTTTACGTCCTAGAAACATCTAACTTCATATCAGACTTGTGAACAGTCCGCACTCATGGCGAATTTATAGTGCTGCTCCACTGGGAAATCAGGCAGCCAGCACCATGATCTGACATCCCACTCAGTCACATTATCCTGACACTGAACCAACAAGTCCTTGCCCTATCCTAATAATGCCGAGCGCCAGGCTAGGAAGCGACAAGCATCAATTTTTAAGTCATTGGTTTGACTCGACCAGGATTCGAACCCACAAACTCATGGGTTCGGATCTCCCAATCTCAGAAAATAGGAGAGAGACGCTCTACTCATTCGGCCACCCCGTCTGGTCCTCCTATAAGAGAGTGCTGGACTCTGCACAGAGCACTCAATGTAATGTTCGTGGACAGATCAGTTCTTACCGACTGAGTTGGATCTAAAAAAAAAATCCATTCTTTGACATCGTTCAGGAAAGGGATGGGTGGAATTACATAGATTAATATGAATAAGCAATGCTTAGAACCGACCCCCGGGGCGTATTCGATTAACACGACTCGGGTGAGCCGAGTTGCTAGAATTTCAAATTGAACACCGCGAGTGAAGTGGAAAATGACACGTGTCATGTGCAAAACGACCTAGCCTGGTCCCCTGGCCTTTGTTTCAATAGAGGTCGTCACTGTGCTCGTTTTGTGGAGGCACACAGATGACACCTAGCGGAAAACATGGGAACTGGAACCCGACTAAAAACGACCCGACCCCAGTAACCCACGTCTTGGCTGGGTTGGATTAAGCAGAGTAGTGTGGAGGAACACATACACTGGTCCCGGTGACGTCATTCGGCCATACATGGAAGATGTGTGGGGAGGGACCAGTGTAGTTGTTCATCGCTTCGGCGTGCACTACTCTGCGGTGGAGCATTGTCAAGGCGTTAAGCCCATAGGCAATTATTAACCAATCGCTGTTGTCCACCCTGTGTGCTGCGTAGCAAATTTTGACGGGCTATCTCCATTTCCGTTTGCTGGATTTTGGTTGTTCAACATGAGTATAAAAATGGTGGCATCCATATATGGCTATTTCCGTTTCTGTTTGCTGGATTTTGGTGATTTCATTTTTTACCTCTGAGTACGAGTATTGTTTATATATATATATGTCGTGGGGGTGATATAAATGGGAAATACTGCGCCTAGAGCGGGACTCGAACCCACATCTCTTTGCATTCCGGGCCAGTGTGCTAACCATTACACCACCTAGGCTCCCTGATATCAACACACTCCCCACGCCTACCTGTCTATGTGGTTACTTGCCTGAGAGGTCAGTGCAGACACTACACTCGTCCCCCTGGAATTGTAAGTCTTGTAATGCTTACAATTACATACATACAGGCAATGCACTAACACATACATACACAGGGTAGGTTCAACAACCATACAGCGCAAAGCTTGTACAGGATCCTGATCACGGCAACCAGTGTCGTGGGGGTGATGAAAATGGGAAATACTGCGCCTAGAGCGGGACTCGAACCCACATCTCTTTGCATTCCGGGCCAGTGTGCTAACCATTACACCACCTAGGCTCCCTGATATCAACACACTCCCCACGCCTACCTGTCTATGTGGTTACTTGCCTGAGAGGTCAGTGCAGACCACTACACTTATATATATATATATATATATACACATGTTAGTCATTAACCTTCCCGTGGGTGGGTAGGTATAAGGCAGTCAGTCAACCAGTTTCAACATTATTATTCAAAGGAAGGGGTGTCTTACTTTGCATGGGAATTCCATCGCAGTGAAAGAGTTTCATTATAACCCTTCTCTATAATTAGTGACCCCGATACTGAGCCACCATCTCCTAGACTTATCCTGGTAATTGTGCGCTACTTGCATGGCAGTGGCAATCATTTCTTTTCTAAGGCATTGGTTTTTATAATGCCAGGGTTCAAACCCACGACCTCCCGCTTGGAATGTGAGCGCTCAACTCACCAAGTGCTGGACCAGTATTATTAAATGAATATACAATGAAAAAGGGAGGGGAACAAAGAAAGCAAAAAGGGGGAAAAAGTGACTTCGCTGGACTTGACCGTTAACAAGAAATCTAGCCAAATGTGTGAATATTTGTCTAGGCATGTATATGTAGGTGCCTATGCGTTGATGTCTGCCTCCATAATACCCCTGTCACACTACAATGTAACAAGCGAACGTGAGCCTAACGTGGAGATTTTTCGTCATTACGTTGATGTACGTTTGATTACGTTATGATGACGTCATAATGACGTTAGACTGACGTCGAGCTACGTCACATTACATCGTGTTACGTTGAGTTATGTCGAGGTTTTGGACATGTTCAAAAATGTCGACGTAGCTCGAACGTAAGGGTTTACTTCGCCGTACGTTCTGTTCACGTTCAGTGAACGTCAATGACGTTAAATGGACGTTTTTCCAATGCTGCTCAGTACCTTCAACTACGTTCCACTATGTTGACCCACATTAAACCGAGTGCAAATGCCCACATGGCGTAATGGGAACGTCAGGAGAACGTCAGGAGAACGTCAGGAGAACGTCAGGAGAACGTCACGAGTACGTCAGGAGAACGTGCATTCAACGTATGTTCAACGTCTCAATACGTAGGTAACGTCACGTAACGTTCTTCTGGCGATGGAATAACGTTCATAATGTTCCGTGAGCGTAATGACGTTGTCCTCTCTCGTTGAATGACGGTATCACTACGCTTTACCGACGTTACGCTCTCGTCCACTACGCTGCATCCACGTTCAACTTGTGCCCAAATTTGCATACTACTCCCAGAAGTTCAACGTTCTTCACGTTCTCCCTACGTTGACGTCATTACGTCGTAGTGTGACAGGGCCATAAGTCAACATGACATGTGGCGGGCGGGCAGCAGATGGGAGCTTCACAGGGTGTTCGGAGGCTCAAATGCTGGCTGTAATTGCCTGCCATGCACAAAGGTTGGCTGGTTGTTGGGGTTTTACGTCCTGGCAACATCTAAGCTCATATCAGGATGCGTACCGAGTTGCGACAGTGCACACTCATGGCGACTTTATAGTGCTGTCCCATTGGGAGACCAGGCCACCATCACCATGACCTTATATCCCACTCAGTCACATTATCCGGACACTGAGCCAACAGGTCTTTGCGCTATCCTGATAATGCCAAGGGCCTGGCTAGGAACCGACAAGCATTAATTTTTAGGTCATTGGTTTGACTCAACCACGGTTTGAACCCGTGGGTTCGAATCCTACGATCTACCAACACGGGAGATGGAAGCTCAACTCCTTAAGCCATCCCGCCTGGTGCATGCAAGAAGGTGAGAGAGACCCTTTCACTAATGCTACCTGATAGTCAGCCTGTAGATGACTGACTTTTCTTTGCTATTAAATGTAGTTTATTCATTGATTAATGTCCTTTGTCAGCACCAGTGGATTGGTTTTCCAGCCATGCAGTAAAATTGTTGACACATGAATGAAAATATCAGTTGTAATAGTATCCTGCATACAATTGCAGTTCGCTAATACAAGTATTATATATGCTTTACAGGGTATTGCATGGTTCTAGAATTTCTTTTTTTTGTTAAAACACTTTATTTATCAGAATATACACTTTTTAAGCGCCGAGGCACTGGTCTTCCTGTAGTTTACACTACATTGTAAATAGGGAGTTCAGCTTCTTTAATTTCTTTTTCCCCCAATAAAACAAAATATGTATGTACACGTGTATGTTGTAAATATATATCTATATACTTATATTAAATATTCATATAATACTACATAATAACTATTGAAATCAGTCGCTATATTGAATAGAAATATGCTGGTACCTAGTACATAGGTATATTGATTTTCCCATGAATGTAAGTTATTGGGTGGGTTTCTGTACATTGAAGGGTAAGTTATATTGAGTAGAAAGGATAGTTAAATCGATCAGAATGGGGGATGTTAGTTAGTATATTTGTTGTGAGGGGGGATATATTACGATGTGAATTTTATCATAATACTGTTTGAGTTTTAATTAGTGTTTTAATTAGTATTTTAATTAGTGTTTTAATTAGTGTTTATATTGTGGCCTGGTGTAGGGATGGGAGGTCTGGACATGCTGTGGGGACCTAAATCTGTTGGGTCTTGTGTGAATTTCAAAAGAGAATTTTAGGTACTAGGTTAAATATCTTATGATAAAGGCAGCAGGCTAGCTTAGGTCATACTAAGCGCCTTACATTAAAACCTTTCATTAAAAAAACCCCGAAATATCATACTCTGTAGAAAGTCTTATAGCAGATTTCCACCACCAACCCACTCTCTTATGTCAGCTAAAGATCTAATATTGTAGGTATGCAGCAATTGTGGGTGGAAACTGTCTTTTAGAGGATTTCCACCACAACTCAACCACCAGCTGATGGGCGTGTGAAAGAACTACCATTTAGGTAGTAGCTCACTGTGCATGCTCCGTGGGGGAAAAGGTCTATTAGCTGACTACTTCCTACCGTTTCCTCCCCTACACGTGTTGCTTTTGGTTGGGTGGTGTCAGGTATCGCCCAGTGTGTGGTTGGGTGTGTTTGTGAGTGTGTGTGTGTGTAAGGGGGAGAGCTCTCATGGCCTGTCAAGCACACATGCTATCGTTAGCTGATAAGCCTTCGTTGGCTGACAGTGGCTTGTGTGTGTCTCTGTTGCTTTGTGTGTGGGTGTCTGTAGATGTTGGCAGTGGGGTGGAGGTGTGGGTGGGGGTGTGGGTCGGGGTTCCCTTTCCTCCGGTGAGGGTCTATATTTGTGTGTTGCTAGTGTCACATCAGTGTCACTCCACACGAAGGTCTACACGCGTTCAACTCCAGGCGCCCGCTAACTAAACAAGAATCACAGCTACAGCAGCGGCCCCGCCTTCCCAGGCCCGACCCTCTGTCACTGCCACCAGTGGGCGCCAGGGCCTGGTTCAGGGGCCTGGTTCAGGGGCCTGGTTCAGGGTATAATATTTCTGGATGCCTGGCCGTCTGAGCACCAGATAATACCACAAAACTCTTCCCAGATGCGTTCTGACAACTGTCTGTCAGTTCACATCTGATGCCCCTGTCAAACAAACTCATAAGGAAGAAAGGGAAGACAAGTCACAAAATGACAGTGAAGAAGTTATGCTTTATTGACATCAACTCCTGTTCACCTACTAGTGACCTACCCCTTACCTTCTGACCCCTTACCTTCTGACCCTTTACCTTCTGACCCCTTACCTTCTGTCCACACAAAGTCTCATTACCTCTTTAGTATGTCTATGAATCAGTGCCTACAGCCTATTGAACTGGAGTCCCATGGTTGTTGCACACAGCTCAGTGTGTATATATATGAAAGGTGGTAGCATCAGACAGAGTGTCTGGGTACCTGCCCAAGAGAGAGTGTGCCTCATTCAAGAGTCAGGAGTAGAGTGTACTGCCCAGTGTGTCTGGAGCAGTGTCTAGAATAATCAATATCAAAGTGAGGCTAGTGTGGTCAGGTGGGACACGGGGGTGCAGGGGACTGGACCTCCCACAGCCAGCCAATCAGGCACCCTTCACAGCCTGTGAGGCGAACCCCCCCCCCCCCCCCCCCGGGCAGTGGTCACCCAACCCAGCTGCAGGTGGTGTATATAATGTATGCAGTATGGCTGCTGTGCTGGCCCATCGGCCTGTGGTAACAGGTAGTTGCAGACAGTTACAATAAATATATATATATTAATAATGTCCTTTTCTTCCACTTGCATCCTTTCTGGTGCATAGAGGAAACATTTCCCCAAACATTAACTGTCTCTTATATAGGAAGATCTCGTCATAATCTCGGGCACCATGTATTAACATATATGTCCCATAGTCTAATATGTCACACAGCGAGTGGGGCACCCACTGCTTTTCTATTACATAACCTTGGTCCCCACTCTGTCGCCCAAGGATAATAATGTTCTCTGCCAATATATCATTCCGAACCGAAAATCCGTATATTTTTACAAGGGGCCTGGTTCAGGGGCCTGGTTCATGGGCCTGGTTCAGGGGCCTGGTTCAGGGGCCTGGTTCAGGGTCCTGGTTCAGGGTCCTGGTTCAGGGTCCTGGTCCAGGGGCCTGGTTTAGGGGCCTGGTTCAGGGTCCTGGTTCAGGTGGCTGGTTCAGGGGCCTGGTTCAAGGGCCTGGTTCAGGGGCCAACATGGCGCACCGGTGCCTATTTAGCCAGCAGGCTCATTGGCTGCATGCACTGCCTCCAGCTGCAACTCCAACCCTATATGACCTTAGATGTTGCTAGGGCGTCAAACAATAAATAAGCAAGAAAGAACCAAACAACAAGCAGCTGCAGCTGCTAACCATGCTGCTTACTACACATGTCTTGGGATGTTGTTAGGATGGAAACCCCACTAAGATAAGCCGAGCTAAACCATCTGCAACACCCAATACCACGTCCAACACCACGTCCAACACCACGTCCAAAACCACCTGCAAAACCACCTGCAACACCACCTGCAACAGCGCCTGTAACACCAGCTGCACCACCAACTGCAACAACAGCTGCAACACCAGCTGCAACACCACCTCCAACACCACCACCAACACCACCTGCACCACAACCTCCAACACCACCACCAACCCCTACCTCCAACACCACCTCCAGCACCACCTCCAACACCGCCTCCAACACCACCTCCAACACCACCTCCAGCACCACCTCCAGACTGATACAAGATGGCGACCAGACCAGACGTGTCGTAATGTCGTTATCAGATAAATTGTGTGGATCAATGTCCTAAATAGTGCTACAGCCAACAAAGTGTGCAGATACACACATAAGTATACACAGATACGGAGGATATGTATCCTATGATAAGGAGGAATAAAGGGAAAAAAACAAAACAATACAAAACACAAAAACACAGCGACAGGGAGACCATTAAAAATGGTGGGAAATGACCAGGAGGAGGCCTCTACCAATGATACATATCCTGTGATGTAAAACCACAAATAGGGAGGAATAAAGGAGAAAAAAAAACAAGAAAAAAAAACACAACAAAACCCACAGAAAAACACAGCAACAGTGAGACCGTTAAAAATGGCGGGAAACGGGCCTCTACAAACCACAACAAAGCCAATCCTACAGGAGGAAAATCGATGTCCAACACAAACAATAACACCACTACAACTGAAGAAAAAAACACTAATGGACAAAAACAAATGAAACAGACAATGGACAGAACATCACAGCTAAAAGCACAGACCAAAACTGGAACAAACTCCCGGAGCTCCAGGTAGCATACAACACTCTAAAAATTGAGTGTGCCTGGTACAAAGCTGAATATGAAAAACTGAAAAGCAAAAAAGATGGGGAAAACAGCACCCCCAAAAAAACTGAAACCAAAGCAATCACTGAGACAAAAATTACTACCAAAACCAACCCAAAAAAGAAACCAGAACCTGAAAACAAAAAACTCAGTGTCGTGATACTTGGGCTTCCTGAAAAAGATGATGAAAAAATTGAATCCACAGTCAATGACATACTAATGGGAAATTAGTATACCAATGGGAGATACTGTGGGAAAGCCACCACAGACTCATGCGGGAGGTCGGCGGGACCAAGTGGTCCTTAGCCGCTGCCGTATTGGCCACTCGTGGCTTACACATGCTTTTTTTCTCAAGGGGGAACCTCCCCCTGAATGTATTGGGTGTCAGTCCCCGCTGACACTCAAACACATTTTACTAAGTTGCGTTGATTTTTTGGCCCTGCGCCAACAGTTCTACACTGCAGACAGTATGCATGACCTTTTTACTAAGGTAAAACAGGAAAACATTTTAGCCTTTTTGAGGGCAGCTGGACTGTACCACCTCATATAGTTTACCGAATAGATTCTATCAATTATTAATACAACTTTTCTTTTTCTATGTGAATTTCTTTCCCTTGACCACAAATATATGATTGTGAGGTTTCTAATTTAATGAGTCTCTATTGGCACATAATTGATTGTCTGCTTTTAGATGTAAAAGTGATGGTTTGAACAAAAAAACAAACATTTCTCGCCATGAATATGGCCTATGCTGCCGACACGGCGTAAAGCAACCACCAATCAATCAATCAATCAAGACATACGAAGCGAAGCCGACTGTAATTTTGGTTGGATGGTAGTAACAAGAGCCTACTGTCTACAAACAAAAAACAGGACAAAAAAAGAAAAAACACAAGGAACAGAGGAACTGGAAAATAAGCAGGTGACACAAATAATCAGGAGACTGCAGATCCAGTCAAATCGGACAGCAAAAAATCCACTGACAGACCAAGAAGTATAAGAATACAACTAAAAAAGGAAGCACACAAGAAGGAGTTTCTTCCAAAAAAAGAATACACGACAGACGAAAAAAACTATGAAAACGTAACAATCAGGCGTGTCAGGACAGAAAACTAAATGCTGAGTGAAAAAACGGTGCACACTCACGCAGGAAACAAAAAATGAAAAAATCCAATCGATCAAAATGAAGGGCTGCAACATAGAGATAAATGGGAAAACCTACAAACCCCAAGAAAATTGGATAACATAGAATTCAAAGAAATAAGCCCTGAAAAACAGCTACCAGAGAGCATGAATGGGGAGTGTGCTTCCAGGGACACAACTCTCCATTCAGCAACCTCTACAAGTGTAAAATAACAGGAAAAGATGGGAAAATATACTCATCTGCTGAACAGTACTAATGTTCGATCATAGCCAAGTTCCAAGACAAATACAACCTAATGAGACTCATCGACAACACCGAAAACGCCTATACAGTGAAGGTGATTGCAAAGATAGTGTGGAGGACACCAGAATGGTGTAAAACAAGTGAGAAAGTCATAGAGGACATTGTCAGAGCCAAGTCTACACAAAGCGAAGAATTAAAGCAACAATTGATAGACACCCCAGGCAAAGCATACAGAGAATGCACCAGATGCCCATATTGGGGAACAGGCATTTTCTTAAACATTGCAAACAAAGGGGAAATTGTCAAACAAGGATAACAAAATAAAATGTGAGAAATCCAGTAAAGAATCAAGGAAAGCCTACAAAATTATGCAAAAAAACTCCAGCCACACCGGAAATACTGAATACTAGGCAACTGGATACCAATATGGCGCAGCATTGGGGAGAACTTGGACTACAAACCTTGAGTATCAAACACTAAATTTTCCTATCTTCTATAAAATAACCCACTACTAACCTAGAAATGATGCTAAGCTATTTCATGTAACTAACACAATAGCAACACATGTACCTCTCCTCCCTTTACAAGGTTACATAAATGCTATTATTATTTCTAGGCTTTGGCAAGTGCCCAAGTACTGGTACCTGTACCTCACAACCTAATAACACATAAACAAACTAAATAAATATGAAACTAAATAAAACTAAACTTGCATAATCCAACATCCACTGCTTTATCCATGGTTGAGGAAATTGAGTGAAGACGGGCTAGGGGCACACACTTCTCCCACTAAAACTAGGGAACCTGGCAAAAAGCACCAAAACCCCAGCAGATAGACTAGCCTACCACACAGCTAGAAATAAGTCCCGGAAAGTTGCCAGAACAGCAAAAAAAAACACATAATAAGCCAAGATGATCAATCAGGTAGTGGTAACACAGACAAAATCTACTATTCCCCAACAGTAAATCTAAAGACTGGATAGCACTCACAAATGAGAAAGACATCACACTAACAAACCTAGAGGCAGCAGACAAACTAAACGACCACTTTGCCTCAGTGGGACAAAAACTATCAACAAAATTCATACAGGATTGGGGAAACAAGTCCGAACAAACAAGATGAAATCCCCACCTGCAAAACTAATGCAAAAGAATTACAATAACGAATACAGAGCATAGACACAAATAAAGCAAATGCTATAAAAAATATCCCAACTAAAATATTAAAACACGCTCTACAAGCCATCCCAGACACCCTAAAAGACTTATTTAATGCCTCTTTCGAACAAGGTAAATTTGTTGAATCCTGGAAGACAGCCACTAATTCCCCAATCCATAAAGGTGGAGATAAACATAAAGGTGGATTATTGTAATGCTCTCTTGTATGGTCTGCCGCTGTCAAGTATTTCAAAACTGCAACATATACAGAATGCGGCTACCAGGTTGTTGACGGGTACAAAGAAATTTGATCACATCACTCCTGTGCTGAAATAATTACACTGGCTCCCTGTGGAGAAGAGAATTGATTTCAAGGTGCTGCTTCTTGTATATCGTGCCTTGCATAATCAGGCTCCAGAATATATGAGAGATATGCTCCAGGAGAGAACAAATGTTCGAACACTGCGCTCCACAGTCTCCAGCCAGTTAGCAGTTCCTCGGAGCAGACTCAAAGGCTTTGGGGATCGTTCTTTTAGTATTGCTGCCCCAAGATTGTGGAATGCTCTGCCAGGATATATCACTGATTGTAATTCTGTTGGCGCTTTTAGAAAAGGTCTTAAGACACATTTGTTTAAATCTGCTTTTAACTAGGTGAAATTTATTTTCCTGTATATTCGTTTGTTATGTAAAGCGCCTGAGAACGGCTTGCTGGATCGGGCGCTATATAAATGTTTTATTATTATTATTATTATTATAAACAAAGCATGGGCAACCTCAGACCCATATCAACCCTACAGGTCCCAGGCAAATTGCTTGAAAAAATACTACACAGGCACATAAATGAACACCTGAACAAAAATAATATACTAAACTGGAGACAAGGGGGCTTCAGAAAACTCCACTCCACATCAAAATCCATAGCCCTACTCACCAGCGACTTACTGGCCTCAATGGAAAAAAAATGTATCAGGGTAGCATTCATAGACTTCATCAAGGCTTTTGACACAGTAGATCACAAGATACTACCTCATAAACTCAACCAAATAGGTATAAAAGCAGCCACAAAAACTGGATCGAATGCTACCTGAGAAATAGGGAACAAAAAACACAGTAAAAATAGCATATCACATAGCAAACCAATTACATGTGGAGTCCCACAAGGGTCAGTCCTAGGACGACTACTCTTCATAATGTACATAAATGACCTAGAGAAGTGGCTAGACACTGAATGCCTCCAGCTATATGCAGATGATATTGTCATATATGCTGAGGGCAACAATGAGGAAGAGGTAACAAATAAACTAAATAAACTACTACAGAAACTGGATGACTAGTGAAAATCTAATAAAATAACCATAAATGCCAGCAAATCCAAAACAGCCCACTTCTTACATAGACCACTACCGGAAAGTAACGCCCAGTGCAAACTAGGAAACCAGGTGCTGGAAAAAGTAAAGCACTACAGATATTTAGGCCTAGAGCTAGACAACCAACTAAATTACGACCTATGCATGACAAAAGTCATACAAAAAATAAATCACAAACTCTGGTTATTTGCCAAATTAAGAAAATTCATGACACAAGAAATGTCAATAAAGGTCTTCAAAGGAATGGTACTCCCATACTTTGACTATGGAGACACAATACACATAGGAGCAAAGCTCAACAAGCTGCAAATCCTACAAAATAAAGCATTAAAAATATATAGAAAACATGTTTATCAAAAATATTATATTAAATTTATACGGTTCTGGTTCTAGATTTCTATTAATTTTGACTAAAACTGATGTTTTGCACTGCGCGTACCGGCAAACTCAATGCATTGTCAATGTCCATGAGCAATCTTCTTACAGAAAAGATTTAATATCTCTAAAACCACACAACCTAGACACAAACCGCTTGGAACATATATAGAAAACATGCTTAACAAAAAGATTATATTAAATTTATAAGGTTATGGTTCTGGATTTCTATTAATTTTGACTAAAACTGACTTTTTGCACTGCACATACCGGCAAACTTAATGGCAGTGTGCCTTCGTTCTGCAGCCAAGCTGCGCGTGCATACACAATGTTTGTAAACATTGAAATAGGTCTATACGACACCCTCCATAAGCCGGTACAACTTGTATGCTTGTCGTCCTTCTTTCTCCACATGAATCAAGTGTAACCACCCCCCATCCTCAACCCCCATTCCCCTACCCACACGCACACACTCCCCCACGCCGGTGTCATGGTATAAAACCCCGGCCCGATCGCAGCCCCTGCCGTGGCTTCTGCGCATGAGCAGAGTTTGTAAACAGGCACAGCTTGGCTGCAGAACGAATACACACTGCCAGTGTCTATTAAAGATTAATAGAAATGCACAACCCTAACCATATAAATTTAATATAATCTATCCGTCAAATATGTTTTCTATATGTGTACCAAGCAGCTTGTTTCTAAGTGGTGTAGCTTTAGAGATATTTCACTTTTTCTGTATGAAGATTGCACTGACACTCAGAATATCCCAACTTTCACTATTATCTCTGTTTTTAATACTTTCAGCATAAATTGCTCTTAGGTTACATTAAATACTTCAGATCTTCCTCTTCAATCGCGCATTAAGATATTTTTAATCGATCCAATGAAAGCTTTTAAATTTATTTTACAAAAATAAATGCTTAGTCAACTGTCTTCACGGCAGGGGCTGCGATCGGGCCGGGGTTTTATACCATGACACCGGCATTCACTCCGTGGGAACTTCCAGTTGCAGGCAACAAAAAAGACCACGTTAGTTTTCTCCTAATGAGATGTATGGACAGCACTTGTATTATCGCCCACCCAGTGGTTTAATGACTACCGCTCTATGATTGTCCCATGGACAAACAACCCGTGAGTCTTTGGGGGAAAAAAATGTACATGGAATAAAAGTACGTAAGAAAATAAGAAGCGTTCGAAGGACCGCATTGAATAAGCACAACCGGAAATAGTGTTGCAGTTTCACGCATGCGCACCAGCTCTGTAATGGGCTGGAGGGGGGGGGGGCGGTGGTGAATGTGATCGCGTGTGGTGGGCGATATTATAAGGAAATGGGAAGTACTTGATATACATAAATAGTGTTTCTCAAATTGGGAGACGCAGTGGCGAGTTACGGAAGTACATGTGGGGAGGTGGTGGTGGTGGTGGTGGTGGTGGTGGTGGAGGTGGGGGCAGGGGGTAGTGGTATAGGGTTTTGCCAGTTACAAGACACTGTAACCGTAGTTCGCATCCCGACCGAGTCAAACCAATGACTTATTATATAATTGATGCTTGCCTGGCACTCTGCATTAATAGGATAGGGTAAGGATTGCTTAGCTCAGTGTCAGGATAATGATTTATATTCGCATAACATATTATATATGTGATGTATAACGTATACGGGTGTAAATGCAAGGGTAACATGTACACCATATATTTCCTCTGTGCGCATTGGTGGAGTCCCCCCCCCCCCCCTGCCAGCTGTTGGGTAAATTGCCGAGCGGGTGCACCCTTCCCATCAGCCACTGGAGGACATTTGTCTTTTTTTAAGGGCTAGGGCTATTAATCCCTAAGCCAGTTATTAAATAAAAACCAAAATTACTCTCTCTTCTATGTTCTTGTGTGTACCGAATAAGATATATATATATATATATATATATATATATAAATTGTCGGTGCACAAATACCATAAAGGAGAGAGAATTGCTACAGTGTGTGTGACCCGATGGAGGGGGGGGGGTCCTGCCCACCAATTACCCCGACAGCTGGGAAGGGGGGGGGGGTGGGCACCACCAATGCGCCAAGGAGGAATAGATATGTACAGTATATGTTCCCCTTGCATTTATACTCGTATAATGCGTTATATGTCATCTATATAATGAGAGAGATAGAGATAGATGAACTATATACTATAATGGTCAATAGCGTGGTGGAAATACTCGTTCTAATTCAATCATTGCAGTTAAAATGACACAATCCGTTGGTTTAGAGTTTATACCATTCTTCTTTAGATAAACATAATCTGAAAGGGCTAACTATGAGGACATCTGAAGTGAAAACATAGAGAATTAAGGTGGTTAAATGAGTGGGTGGCGCTCATTTGCTGTCATTGCTGGGGGTGCAGAGAACAGGGAAGCAGCCCCTCCCTCCTGCCACTCACACCAAGCCATCCCACTGGCCAACCCCAGAAACCCCCTCAACTAATCAACTTCAACCTCAAAACCCCACCCCAGACTTGCCCTGCGAGCCTCGGAATAGCCACTCGCACATGGCCCACCATAGTCTTCTTAACCCACCCACCCACAACCAATGCACTTAACTCAATCTTTAAAAATAAACCCCAGCAAAAAACTAAATGAACGAAAAAAAGTAAAAAATGAAAGAATTGACCTGATAAATGATTGTCTGATGATTGTTTGATGATTGATTAATGATTGATTGATGACTGATGATAAAAATGCTTTGTTGATGATTCAAATGTCCTGTGATTGAGATTAAAATGTATGTATTTCTCATCTCACTATTATTAAGTGAGATGAGAAATGGTATGCAGGTATTGCAGGTATAGCAATACCTCAGGTAGTTTGACGCCCCTGCCTTGCAAAGTTGTAAACCACTGCCTTGTGGTACAGGTTCTTGACAGAACCGAAGGCTACGGGAGCAAACCCTAAACAGAAGACCATATCACTCTGGCAGCATTAAGGGCGGTTGATGTATGAAACTCCCAACATCTCCCGACCAGCCACTGCAGGGAGAAATAGTTTTGCGCCTGTCTTGATATGTTCTTGCCGGTGTGAAACCTCTATTTGCTCCCCGAGAGAGTGCCGCTGGTAACTTGCAAAAGCCAGCAGCACTTCAACACTTTTGCAGGCAGCTTTCATGAAATGTGATACCATCAAGAGAAACCTGAAGCTGAGAGACATTAAGACCGACTCATGGACGCAACTCTCACAGCAGAGAGCTAAATGGAGAGTGGCAGTCAAGTAATGAAAGCAGTCTTTGTCGCATCGCGACCGACAGCATGATGATAATGATGATTATTATTAATATTAAGTACCATAACTTCACTTGCATGTCGGGCCTTGTTACCGGTAACTAACAGCTGCATTGAGTAGAGCTGCACTACTCATCCAGTCATCCTGCCTGTCATGAAAATAAAGTTTCTGCTTCTGCTTCTGACTTCTCTGTCCCCCGGGTAGCAATGTTGGTGTATGTCGAAATGCTTGCCACCAAGGATTTCAGCAATAACTTGTTCTACTAAATTGCCTATTAAATTGTTCAAATTAAATTGCCATTGTATTTAGTGCTAGTGACCTGGTCTCCCAGTAGAGCAGCACTATAAACTTACCATGAGGACACGCTGTCATAATATAAGGTGGTGCTTGTCCTGATGGGACCTCAACACAAACAAAACCTTCTCCTAAAGTAAACTGTATTCTCCAGAAATATATTTGTTTCCGAGTTGTAGCACTGATTTTCCGGAATTAATTTCCTTTCTTTACAATAATAGCATACACCTTGTATTATCATATTCTATAATCTATCTTGCCAACAATTTTAACGCACACGGGGTGGGGGAGGATGGTATCATCTATTCATTAGAATAAACACCTTTTCAGCACAGTGGTACCAATCTTTATATACATTACATATCCACATTTCGTGCACTCTTGGTTGTCCATCAGTGGCGATGATGACAGCAGCTCATCATTTGTAGTGAACTCGTCAATGACTGAGTCCAAATAACGCTCAGAATTTGCGGTGGCACATTAGACATATATATGTGTGTAGCTGCAGCCGGAAAGTCTGGCTGGTGAAGGAGACAAACTTTCCTCTGCTCACATATTTGTTCAGCTTGAAATATATGATCAAGTTCAAACCATGCTGTGCCTTTGTGAATAGAAGTATCTCACAAACTCCTGACCTTGGCCACTCTTTCCAAGGTTTCACTGTTATGATTACATTTCTTCAGGTTGTATAATTTTTAGTTTTTTCTCAACATTTTTATTCCATTTGAATAATATCCTTTTTAGCATATCAGCATATCCAGAGAAATGCATGTACAGTGGTTAATCTTTTGCACAGTGGGAATATGATCAAGTGAGAGACCCCAGGATGCAGCAGTAATCTGATGAGACATCACTCTGCTTTGTCATGTCCTGCTACACTCAAACTCACTATCATTTCTTCCTATTCTTCATTAAGTAGGTAAACTATTATATGCATATATACCCACTTGCCACTGTGATGTGCACTATGCTAACATAATACATATAGGTGCCTATATAGATATGTTTCTGGCCCTGTGAAGGATACTAGGTGTGCATATGCATATATATGTATATATATATATATGTATACAGATATGCACTTGCGACTATGTGAGAAACAATGGGATGTGTATATATATGAGCGGCGACCAATGACACAAATGGTTGCCTATGTATTAGGCTGTCTGTATTCCTCCTTGCCTCTTTATTTATCCATTCATCATCGTCTACTATTCGCTCAACAGACAGAGGTGTGGGTTCATCCAGGTGTCGCACTAACAATTCAACACCACCAGGATGCAAACATCTCTTCTGTTTGGTGGCTGAATCGGTGGCCGCACGTGTGGAAGGTCGAGAGTCCGATACCCGGTCGAGTCAAACCAGTGAGTTATAAAAGTTATACTTGTCACTAACTAGCCTGGCGCTCGGCATTAATAGGATAGGGCAAGGATTGGTTAGCCCAGTATCAGGATAATGTGACTGAGTGGGATATCAGGTCATGGTGCCAGCAGCTTGGTCTCCCAGTGGGGTCGCAATGAGTGTGCACTGTCACAAGTCTGTCCCTGTTCTGATATGACCTTAGATGTTGTCATGACATAAGACTCCAACAAGCAAACAAAACAAACTTCTGTTTAGCCCGGATGTTACCCCTCCTCAATACCGCATTATATTAGAAAATAAAGTGAGGGCATCTATTTAGATCAGTCTTTGAGAATGGGGGTAATTTGTTAATGGTGTGGGTGATTTGAAAGTGATTGCATATTTCAGGGAGTATTTTCGGGTTAGGCCTGACCATTCGTTGGTGAATCTATCTATAGACCGGCGTTGGGGACACCTCCCTACCCCCACACACACTCTCACCCAACCGAAATGCTTCCAAACAGTCCTGAACAACAAGCTGGCCATTGGTAAAATGCGTTGGATTCTACTTGTGCATAATGGCCCTGTCACACTACGACGTAACGACGTCGCCGTAGGGAGAACGTGAAGAACGTTGAACTTCTCGGCGTAGTATGCAAATTTGGGCAGAAGTTGAACGTGGATGCAGCGTAGTGGACGAGAGCTAACGTCGGTAAAGCGTAGTGATACCGTCATTCAACGAGAGAGGTCAACGTAATGACGCTCACGGAACGTTATGAACGTTATTCCATCGCGAGAAGAACGTTACGTGACGTTAGCTATGTCATAATACGTTCTCCCCCTGACGTTCTCCTGACGTTCTCCTGACGTTCTCCTGACGTTCCCATTACGCCCCGTGGGCATTTGCACTCGGTTTAATGGGGGTCAACGTAGTGGAACGTAGTTGAACGTAGTGAGGAGCGTTGGAATAACGTCCGTTTAACGTCATTGACGTTCGCTGAACGTGAACAGAACGTACGGTGAACGTAAACCCTTACGTTCGTCCTACGTCAAAACTTTTGAACATGTCCAAAACCTCGACGTTAATCGACGTTACACGACGTAATGTGACGTAGCTCGACGTCACTCTAACGTCATTATGACGTCATCATAACGTAATCCAACGTCCATCAACGTAATGACGAAATATCACCACGTTAGGCTCACGTTCACTCATTACGTTGTAGTGTGACAGGGGTATTAAAACCTCAAATGAAAGCAGTATTGCACACACCCGTCCTGAACTGTATTCGCGTAGTTGAGGAGGACCATATGGGATGGCTGAGTAGGTAGAGCGTCCGCTTCCCTGTGCGTGCGGGAGGTCAGTGGTACGATTCCCCAGCCCGTCAAGCTGAAGTTGGTGTATATATTGGTGGATCCTCTTTATATACTGCATTGATACTTGTTGCTATCTCGCCTGGTTACCTAGGTGTTACTAGATTAGGCCAAACACTGGTTGGCTCAGTGTCTGGATAATATGACTGAGTAGGATATCGGATCATGTATCCTATACCTGCATCTTACACGGGTATCCTATCCATGTATCCCACATATATGGGTATCCTACACGCATATCCTATACATGTAACCTACACATGTATCCTGCACATGTACCCTACACATGTATCCTACACATGCATCCTACACATGTGTCCTCCAATGTATCCTACACATGTATCCTACACATGCACCCTACATGTGCATCCTACACATGCACCCTACACATGTACCCTACACATATATCCTACATATGTATCCTACACATGCATCCTACACATGCATACTACACATGTATCCTACACATATGCATTAGACATGTGACCTACAGATGCATCCTACACATGCATCATACATATGCATACTACACATGTATCCTACACTTGTATCATAAACATATGCCCCCCACCTGGATGCACGCTTGTTCGCTTGTTTCTTGTCTCTTCACAAATCACCACGCAGGGCGGGTGTTAACTACGGGGAGTGATACAGTCCTGACACTGCCGACAGTATCCTACACATGTATTGTACACATGTATCCTAAATATGTGACCTACACATGTATCCTACACATGTATACTACACTTGTATCATAAACATGCGCCCCCACCTGGATGCATGCATGTTCGCTTCTTTCTTCTCTCTTCACAAATGACCAGGCAGGGCGGGTGTTAACTGGGCTACAGTCCACACACTGCCGACAGTATCCTACATATGTCTTGTACACATGTATACTGCACATGCATCCTACACATGTACCCTACACATGTATCCTACACATGCATCCTAAACATGTGCCTCCACCTGCACTCCGCTTGACCCATGTCTCTTCACGAATCACCATGTAGTGCGGGAGTTATATTAACCGGGCGGAGTGATACAGTCCGCACACCGCCGACAGTGTCTCGTGCACATCCGCCAAACTGACAAGTGCCATGCAGTCAGTCACGTGATCCCTGCCATAATATAACTCCTCGTTTCATTATAGTCTATAAAAGGGTGAACAAAATAACAATTCTCATCTATGTATGAGTTAAGAATTGATACTTGGGCTTCTTAGGCAGACCCTCGGCATTATTAGGATTGGGCAAGGACTGTGTCAGGATAACACAGTATTAGTATACAGGACACACTGCGGCAGGATACGTTGGCAGGATCCATGTCTCAGAATCATTTGGAGTTCATAGTGTGTCCTTCTTGTTCACATACCTACCTTTCCAAAGACATCCTTTTTAGGTTTAATTTAAAACTTATTTGGGTACTTTTAAACTTGTACCATTAAACGCATTAAACCGAATAAAAACAACCAAGTAAATAATTACTCAAAATGTGGAACCAATAACCCCTGTGGCGGTGACTTCCTCGGTCTGATTTTTGAGGATTAAAAAGAAATTAAACTTCTTTTACATGTAAATAAAATATGACAGACCTGTAAGGACATGGCAAAAAGGTGGTGTGATACACTTCTGCCTTCCTCACTCATTTCCTGTGTCCTGGGCATTAAAGGCTCATAGCAGGAACAGTGTCCTATAAATCTACTTAAAGCTGCATAATCCGAGCAAACATCAAATTTTCAAAACTGAAACAATTATTTAGATTTGATTCTACATATCTAACTTAGATATTGATGCCCTTATTTTGCATTTTATTGCAACATAGAAGGGAAGGCTGAGTCAATTTAATAGAACCTGTTACTGCAGAAACCTATGGTGTCAGAGTTTTGACATGTTTGCCAAAACTAATTTTCCATGTTTAGATTTCAAATATCACAAAAGTTAGTCATTTAAAATAAGTTACTGCAATCTAAAGTAAGGTAGATTATAGCACTCAGTTTAATATATGTATCTCAGAAGAGTGACAGAAGCTCAAAACCATCGGACTATGCAAGTTGAGGTATACCAAACAGCAGTTTATCGCCATTCAGGTCACATGACATATATAGCATATCCATTCAGTCACATTATCCTAATGCTGAGCGAACCAGTTCTTGCCTTATCCTAATAATGACGAGCACCAGGCTAGGTAACGACAAGTATCAATTTTGTAAGTCATTGCTTTGACTCAGCAATCTCGCACCCTTCTGCGGTGGAAGCCTGCCCTCTTACTAGTCATACCGATTCCACCACCGCCTCCAAATTATACACGGTCGTATATATATATGTAGTAGTTCATACATGAGCGCCACTACCATACGTTGGCAGCATGGACTGCTCCATCACCGTTGCAGTTCACTGTGGTAGGTGGCGGTAGTTGCCGGGCAGTGCTGCGACAGGGCTGCCCTCTTCTGCTTGTGGCTAGCATAACCTCCCCCAAAGGAAGTTGACATTGGACCTGGCAGGCCAGGGCCCGGACACTTGATCGTTGATGCTGCGGTGAGCGGAGACATATTCTAGTAAGACGTGTGGAAGCAAACGTTATTGTTCCTCCTCCTTCCTGGGGGTCTACAATATGAGGATCAGGCTCAGGGCGGCCAACAAGGGCCCATCACATATACAAACAGGTGGGAGGGAGGATGGTTGCGTCAAGAAGACTAGATCGTTCAAAAATAGATCGCTTCTTTGGAGTGGCAGAAACATGGGCTTGACTGCCACTCTAAGCACAATTGCACATGTCTTACTTTGATACAGAGGTGCTTTCTTCCTGGCTGAATGGCACTAGTGCCGTATAAATTATGTTGATAGTTTCATAATCAATAGCATCAGACGAGATGGCCGAATTAGTTAAGTAGCCTTCTGCCCTTTTGGTAGATCGTGGGATTTGAATCCTGGTGAAGTCAAACAAGTTACTTTAAAATTGATACTTGTTGCTTCCTAGCCAAGCACTCAACAATATTAATAGGATATAGCAAAGGCTGGTAGGCTCAATGTCAGGATAATGCGACTGAGTGGGATATTAGGTCATGGTGCTGGCAGCCTGGTCTCTCAGTGGGGTAGCACTATAAAATCACCATAAGTGTGCACTCTCACAAGTCGGTGCCCATCTGATAGGACCTTTGATGTTGCCAGGACGTAAAACTCCAACACCCAACCAATTATAGCGAATACGAAAATAGCTCCGTGCGTGTACAGTAAAAAAGAAATATTTAGATTATGCATCAGTCTAGGCGTCACAATGGTATTCACGGGTGGTGTTTTTGTGCATTCAAATGGACCCCTTTTGAAATCATTCCGCCCACCCACTCAGACTATTACATAGGGCTGTATGTATGTAAAGTGGTGTCTATTTATTATGTGCTGTCCCATATGTCTGTAGTAACAAGGCTCCTCTCGTGAGTCCCCCTCCTTCCCTCCCCCCCAACCCCTCCTCCACCACCGTTACACTGGTTCCCTGACTTGAATACTGCACACGGTGAGGGCCGGATGGTTGGTAGACCTCCCTTGTCTATACACACACACATATATATATATATATGTATTGAAGTGGTGGCGTTCTCTGTGGCGGAGTGGTTAGAGTGTCTGACTTTTTTCTAGGTCAGACTCCTAATCTGAGGGTCGGCGGTTCGATTCCCCGTGCCCCCAGCTCTGCCAATTTGGATTTCCACTGCTGTGTATAACTTACAGCGTCATCAAAGGCCGGTTGCTCTCATACCATGTCTATGTGGTGTGGGAGGTTAAAAATCCCTTGGGTCGGTAAAAGTGTAGGCTCGGGCTTTCTATCGACCAGCAGTGGAGTGGGGAAGACCAGTCGTCTGTGATTGGGATTTCCCCTGCTTGGGACAACTAATGTACCAAACAAAAATAATGAGAGACAAATAAGTCTTCACACTTCCTGTCTACCATTCGCTATATTCGCTATATCAAAGTGACCTAGCTGAACATTGACGCTGACATAATATGTCACTCTATCATGAGAGAATAATGCATTCAAGGCTTAGTAGTGGTGGCCGAACGTGTAGAGCGCAGACTTCCCGTGCTGTGGGCGCGTCCTGATATGACTTTAGATGTTGCTAGTACGTAAAGCAACGACAAATAAACTAATGCTGTGGGGAAGGCAACCGCAAAAACTCAGGCGGGTACGGGTAGAAGACATTTATATCCAAATGTGGGTGAGTGTCAGGGTGAGATTGAAATAGTAGTGTACTGCTCTGTACACAAGCCTCACCACCACACGGTGGCGCCACTGACTTCTGTTCCCCAACACAACCATCGGACTGTGCAACGTTAAGTGACGGTAATGGGAAATAAAGTAAGCAAATGTCTGCCGAGGGAGTCAGTCAATGTGTGTGCAGGTTTGGCATTGTCTTACGTGTGCATTAAGTGTGGACAAGTCTTCTGTTTTGGAAGACGACAGGTTGATGGTAGTTAAAATGGGATGCAATTTAAAAGGTATTTATCTTACAGCGTGAATTAAGTTTCATTTAAAATTGATAAGTTTGGAGATATTTGAAGTGTAAACATGCAAAATTAATGTTGGCATGCTTGACAAGATTCTGATCCCATAGGCTTCAGCAGTAACTGGTTCAATTGAATTGACTTAGTTTTCCCTGCTATGTTGCAACACATACTTAACATGTGCACCAGTATCTAAGTTGGATGTGCAGGTTCAAATCTAGGTAAGTGTTTCCCTTTCGGAAATGTTATCCTTTTATCGAACTCTGCAACTTTAAATATCCATAACTTCTGAATTGTGATATACATGTATATATATATATATATATCACACTTGCAAAATGTATATGTGATGTACATCGGATTATACGAGTGTAGATTGAAGGGAAACATGTGTTATTTGTATTCATTGTTATACGCTTTGGTAGAGTGCCACCCGAGGGGGGGGGGATGAATGTATTCGGGTGGCACCCCTCAAAAACTTAGGGAGTTTATATACATAAATACAAATATATATATAAAGTTTCTGAAGGGTGGTACATTTATTAATGTAATATATATATATATATATATATATATATATATATATATATATATGTGCATTATAATTAATTATAATAATATAAAATAACGAAGCATAAGGTTTCTCTATGTATATATTATTACACTTGTATTTTACTACTTATGTGAGTCGCGCGCCAACCCTACTCGGTGCGCGCGAATGGGGCGCCAGCTGTACATCGCCGGAATTGTATTCACTTCGCCTATTCTTTTCCACATATATATATATAATATACATATATAATATGTATATAATATATATAATATATATGTAATATATATAATAGATATATATAATAAATATAATATATATATAATATATATATATTACATTAATAAATGGACCACCCTTCAGAAACTATATACATATATATATATATATATATATATATATATCACATTTCAGAAGTTTATATATAAATCACTATTTCGCCTCCATGACAGCCGGGTAAATTGGCAACACCTGGTGGTCACCATGGCAACGCGATGCTGGGAATTAAATCACGCCCACACGGTGTGACAAAAAAGGACACCTTCCAAAGGATGCCCTGTCTGGGCGGCGGACTCAGATTCATCTCGCTCTCATTATTGGATCTGATTATGTGAACACCTTTTCCGCGCTAGCAGTGGTGTGGTTACCATGATTCCCCATGGCGGCAGATCTCGTTATCTTTCTTTGAATTTAGTCTGTCCGGAAGGAATTCCCCGCCCCACAATGAGGGGACAGTAAGACTAGCAGAAGCGGAAGTAACTACTTTGAAAATTGGAGATATTGTGTATTTCTCTCTCCTCCCTCACCGCCTTCCTTTTACGATGAAATGTCCCCGAATAATGGTTATATTTTTTGTTAAAGTTGCCGTCTGAAGGTATCTGTTAGATTTTTTTAGATCATGATATTAGATTGGCATTATAATATACTTTACATTAGTTTGAAATAACTTTTTAAAGATATCTTTTTAAATATATGATGTGAAAAGAGGCAACATTAAATTTGGTGTGCACGTTGAAATGCTGGAATGAATGCTTCAGTAGTGCCATATTCTAGCACATTGACTTAGTGTTCCTTCCGTTTAGCAGTAAGTCCTTCATGAGTCACCAATATCTAATTTGGATATGTATCTAGGTGTTTCGTTTAGAACACCGTCCCCTCTCTCCATCTCCTACTGTCCCCTCTCTGTCTCGCTCCATCGCCTACAACCCCCTCTCCACCCCTTTTCTATATCCCACCACCCCCTCTCCATATCCCACCACACCCTCTCCATATCCCACCACCCCCTCTCTATATCCCACCACCCCTCCATATCCCACCACACCCTCTCTATATCGCACCACCCCCTCTCTATATCCCACCATCTGCTCTCTATATTGTACCGACCCTCCATATCCCACCACCCTCTCTCTATATCACACCATCTCATCTCTATATCCTACCACCCTCTCTTTATATCCCACCACCTCCTCTCTATATCCCACCACCACTCCATATCCCACCACCCCTTCTCTAAATATCGTCTATATCCCACCCACTCACCCTCCCCTATATCCTACCATAACCCTCTCTCTATAACCCTCCACCCCCCCCTCTCTATATACTCAACCAGCCCTCCATAACTCCAACCCCACCCTTCTCTCTATCTCCACCACCCCCTCTCCTATACCCCCACCATAGTCCTCTCTATATCCCACCACCAACCCCCTCTCTTACCCCACCCACCCCTGTTGTTCTCCACCAGCCCCAACCGCAAATCCCAACAACACAACCTCTTATAAATCCCACCATCTCCCCTCCATAACCCACCCCCCTCTCCATATCTCACTCACCCTCTCATCATATGCCACCCACCCCCCCTCTCTATATGGCAACCACCCCCCCATATCCCAAGCCACCAAGTCAAACCACCCCTCCCATAAACCCCACCACCCCCTCTCTATATCCCACCACCCCCTCACCATATCCCACCATCCCCTCTCCATATCCCAACCACCCCATCTCTATATCACACACCCCCTCTCTCTATCCCACCCCCCTCTCCATATCCCACCCCCTTTTTTTATACCACACCCCCCCCGGTATTCCACCACCCCTGTCTATATCCCACCTGCCTATATCCCACCTCCCCCTCTCTATATCCCACCACCCACTCCCCCTCTCTATATCCCACCACCCCTCTCCATATCCCACCATCGCCCCTATCCATATCCCAACTCACACACCCACCCTATATATCACCCTCTCTCTACATCACCCCCCTCCACCCACCCCCTCCGATATATCCCACCACCCCTCTCTTTATCTATATTCCACCACCGCCTCCTCCCACCAGCCCTCCATATATTCCCACCTCCCCCCTCTCTATATCCCACCACCCCTCCATATCCCACCCCCCACTCTCCATAAGCCCTTCCACCACCACCCTCTCTATATCGCACACCACCCCTTCTCTCTATAAAGCCTTATCCCACCCCCCTCTCCATATATCACCACCCTCTCTTATATAGGGCCATCCACCCCCTCTCTATAGCACCACCCACCCCCTTCTTTATCCCCACCATCTCCCCTCCATATCCCACCATCCCCTCTCCATATCTCATCACTCTTCCCTCTCCATATCCCCTTCCACCCCTCACTCCAATCCCACAACCCACTCTCTATATTCCACTATCCCCTCTGTATCCCACTACCCCTATTTAAAATATAAGTTAACTCGGTCCCCCACCCAAACCCCAACCACGACCTCTACCCCATCCATCTCCCACCCCCTCTATCCCCCCACCACTCTCCTACTTCTCCATATCCCACCAGCTCTCTATTTCCCACCCCACCACTCCCTCCTCCATATCCCACCACCCGCTCTCTATGCCCCCATATTATCCCATTACCCTTCTCTATATCCCACCACCCCTTCTCCTCTCCCACCATCTCCTATACACCAGACTCTCCATATCCCACACCCCTCTCTCTATATCCACTAACCTTCTACTAATCCCCCTCCCCCCTCTCAAATGTTCGCACCACCCCTCTCTATATCCGGCCCCCTCTCTTATATCACCTCCACCCCCTCTCTACTTCCCCCAACCCTCTCTACATCCCACATCCCCCATCATATCCCACCATCCCCCATGTCCCATCCCCCCGTCTCTATATCCCACCACCCTCGCTCTATATCCCACCACCCCCCCACTCTACATCCCACCATCAATACCATATCCCACATAAAAAGATACCATACACACCCGTCATATATCCCACCACCCTCGTCCATATCCCACACCCCCTTTCTATATCCCACCCCCTCTCTATATCCCGCCCCCTCTCTATACCATCTCCCCCATCTCTCTATACCCACCACCCCCTCTCTACATCCCACCATCCCCCTATCAATAATCCACATCCCCAGTCCATATCCACACCACGCTCAATATCACCCCTCTCTCCTATCCCACACCGCCCCTCTGCTCCTATATCCACCACCCTCAATATCCACCCCTCCCCCTCTCTATATCTACACCACCCCTCTCTATATCCCACCATCCCCCGTCCATATCCCACCATCCTCTGTCCATATCACACCCCCTCTCCATATCCCACCACCCACTCTCCATATCCCACCATCCCCTCTCCATATCCCATCACTCCCTCTCTAGATCCCACCACCCCCTCCGCGCGTCCCCACATCTCCAACCCTTGCCGAAGCCAGCCCGTTCTACCTCACCCCTCACGACACCATATCTCCATATCTCTCGCTCACCCTGCTCACCTGTCTCCACCCTGTGTCCTCCTTTCCCCACCCTTCCACCCCGTCTTCTAAGAACCCTCCCCCTCTCCCACCATTTCCCATCTTCCCCCACTTTCCCAACATTTCCCCACCTCCCCAACATTCCCCCCCCCCTCCCCCCCCACCTCCCCAACAGTCACCAACCTCCCCAAGCTTTCCCCCATCTCCCCCACCTCCCCCACTACCTCCATAACCTTACTCCACCTCGCCGACCTCACCCCACCTCCCAACCTTCCCCCCACCTTCCCAAAATCCCCCCCCCCAACTCCCGCCAACTTCTCCATATTCCCCCATCTACTTATACTTCTGCCCACTCACCCCTCAGCACCACACACCCCACTGGTCCCTACCCTGCATCCCATGCCACGCCACTCCGCTCTCACCCTCTATCTCACCTCATCCCTACCCCACACACCCCACCCCCACACATGCCCTCCACACCTCCACACTTCCCACCTCCACACTCCCCACACTCCCCACACATCCGCCCACGCCCGCACCACCTGCAGGCGAGCCACCTTCTTCATAGTCTCATGGACGCATATATTCAGCCGGCATCTGCGCACTGACCCGTCACTTCCGGTGCGTCTGCGCACTAACCCCTTCCGGCGCTCTGTCAGAGTGAGGCGGTCGGCGTGGTGCCATAATCCTGCTGGTTCAGTGCGCAACCTGAAGGATTACTACGTTAAGGCAGGGGCACCAGTGGAAGCGGCTTGCCTCCCCTACCCTCACCCCCACCTACACACACACCAGGCGGTAGCGCCCCCACGCGGCGCTGTACTGAACTACTACCTGGGAGTAGCGACCCAATCCACTGCCAGTCATCAGCTACCCATCCATCAACACCACATTCTTGTACTAGAAGCACTTATCTGCACCGGGTGGAGACACTCATTTCCGGTTTAAACAAACGAAAAACCCTGGACGAATGAACTGACTTACTCTGTAGGCTCTGACATTTTAATTAACTTGGTATAATTAAAGTTGCATAGTCCGATGCTTTTGAATTTCTGTTATTTTCTGAGATAAATACATTATGCTAATCATTATAGTCTACTTTAGTTTAGTTCGTAGTAACTTTTATTTTGAATGGGCTAACTTTGGGGATATTTGATGTCAAAACATGCTTAATTAATTTGGCAAGCAAACCAACACTCTGGCACCATAGACTTCAGTAGTAAAAGGTTCTATTAAATTGTCTTATTACAAGCTTCTATGCAACACAAAAAAAGCTCAATAATGGCACTGGTGAATGTTCAGAATAAAGTCTCAATACGTGTTTTGGTTTTTGAAAATTTGATGTTTTCATCGGGCTATGCAACTTTACTATTTGTTTGTTCAAAACTATAATTTCAGATACAGCGGATGACGGGGTAGTGGCTAGAATTCTGCATCACCATACTCTACGCCGCTTCCAACCCCACATTAATTCTTTTGAGCAGTCAGTTTTTACTCGCACGTAACGATACAACTTCACCTGTTTACCTTATTTCAACATCACCTTCCATATACATGTACATTTCATCTTATACGTTATTTAAATAACTAAGAATAAACATAATTGAACAACGCGAACACGGATAAATAGTATATATTTGGATGTTTTAAAGAACAGAAAATGACAATCGTACATGCTTCAGTATAATGAGAAAAGGCCCCGAGACGCTTTAACCCTATAGTTCTAGTCTATTATTGTGAGGTGGGTGGGATGGCAGAATACGAGAGGTCCGCCACCATCCACCGCCAAGTCGAAATGGCAGAGTTCCAGTTCTACAGGCCTTATATAGTAGCTGGCCAGAGTTCAAAACATCACTATCGGCTGCTGATGTTTTATCTAATTTACATATGCAAATTCGCTAGTTCTCGCCCAGGGTTACTCGGCATAGTTACAAAAGACCCACTAGGCGGGGTAAGCATCGATTTATAGAGTTAGTTTCAGGATATTGTGACTGAGTCGGATATCAGTTCATGGTGCTAGTGGCCTGGTCTCCCAGTGGGGCAGCACTATAAAGTCGCCATGAGTGCGCACTGTCACAAGTCGGTACCCGTCCTGATATGACGTTAGCTGTTGCTAGGACGTAAAACAACAACAAACAAACAACCAAATTATTTAATGGTCTAATAAATTCCACCATGTTGTAAAGAATAGTCTCAATGACGCGCTGGACACATTCTCACGTCATCTCGTTCAAGTAATGCTCACTTTGAAGCTCTTTTCTCGTATGTTACAACAGATGTGTCCCTTCACTGCGAAACTTGACAAAATAGGATCATTTAAGCTCCAACCTGCTCAATACAGATGGGACATTTCAGCGATATTATACCGTCTAGCCAGTAGCTAGGCTAAGCAGCTCTAGGCTGAATATTTTTGTTGTTGTTTTTTGTTGTTTTTTGTTGGTCCATTAGTTGTTTAAGCAGGGGAAATTTCAGTCATATACGACTGGTCTTCCTCATTCCACTGCTGGTCGATAGAAAGCCAGAGCCTACACTTTTACCGACCCAATGGATTTATAACCTCCCACACCACATAGACATGGTATGAGAGCAACCAGCCTTTGATGACGCTGTAAGTTATACACAGCGGTGGAAATCCAAATCGGCAGAGCTGGGGGCACAGGGAATCGAACCGCCGACCCTCAGATTAGGAGTCTGACCTAGAAAAAAGTCAGACACTCTAACCACTCTGCCACAGAGAACGCCACTGACAATATTACTGACAATCTTGCAAAAAAAATGGCAAGTGGTGGATTATGGGTAAGCAGGTGGCAGCTGATGTGGAGGTGGGTGACGCCCCCTAGTGCATGGTGAAAGGTGTCGGTCTGAGGCGGGCGCTAGTTCCGGTTAGTGAGGACTCACGGAACTAACCATTCATCGAAGCTCCATTTGTAATAATATTGACAGAATATTAACATATACTACACAATCTAAATATTTCATGGGATTCAGCCGGGTTCAAACCCTGGTTGAGTCAAAGGAATGACTTAAAAATTGATGCTTGGCACTACCTAGCCTAGCACTTGGCATTACTATGATAGGGCAAGGACTGGTCTGCTCAGAGTCAGGATAATGTGACTGAGTGGGATATTGGGTCATGGTGCTGGAGGCCAGATTTCCTACTGGAACCACTCTATAAAGTCACCATGAGTGTGCACTGTCACAAATCGGTACCCATCCTGATATGACCGTAGATGTTGCTAGGACTAAAACTTCAACGAACAAACTTTAAAATTGATGCTTGTCGCTATCTAGCATGGTGTTCGACATCACTATGATAGAGCAAGGAGCAGTGGAAGTAGGATGACCAAAGGTCCGCGATTGAAATGTCCCCATATTCAATTAATATACACACAGAAACCCCAGAGAAAAATCCCCCAAAACATGGCTTTCACCATCCATCCCACCCCATTCTAAACATAGGCTGGTCGTGAAGAACATCGATATTCATGGACCGTCCCTGAGTTGATTCGGTCAAGACCCTGCAGAGTTAGTCACAGTGAAAGACAGAAGAACCCTGCTGCCCGGTAAAGTGGATTGATCCCACGACACAAAGCGTGGTCACGTGATCCATACAGATATGCGCAGCCGCCCGCAA
Organism: Branchipolynoe longqiensis; assembly: GCA_030323885.1. NCBI lineage: Eukaryota > Metazoa > Annelida > Polychaeta > Phyllodocida > Polynoidae > Branchipolynoe > Branchipolynoe longqiensis. Next base: position 26,999,680 of record CM059200.1, read on the forward strand.
CCGAGCAGGACGCGTCGTTCCCGATGATCTGTGACGTAATCAAACCCCCGCAGTTAACGGCGGCCCTCATCGGCGGGTGCACGCTCTCCAAGCGGATGTCTGGCCTCCGGGCGCGGTCTGTGATTGGTCTGCTGGATCGTCACCATGTTGGCAGGGCGTTCTGTGACCAACTGCGCGTTGCGTAGACAATGTGGGATGACGTCACCCACTCAGTGTGGCCAGGCGCCCAACGGTTCCCGTAAATCTGCTGCACAATCCGATGAAAGGACTGTTTCCAAAAGCAAAATACTTTGACGATTTTGTTGTTGTACGTTCATTTGTTGATTAAAGTTGCATGGTCCGATGACACCTACTTTTTTTTCAAAACCAAAACACTTACCTATATTTGATTCTATATATCTAAGGTACTGGTGTTTTAGCTAAGGTTTTGGGACACCCCATGCAGAATAATCAGTGAATTTATTACCCTATCCCTTTGGGCACCTACTTTGAGACACCAATTAGGCAGGGAGGCCACTAACCAATTAAGTCAATCTCATGACCTTATTAGTCTTGCCCTCATTCCCAGTACCATATATGGCATTAGTCAGGTTCCAGCCTACCTACAGATTAATAGGTCATTCCTCATCACATGACCATCGCGAGATGTGAATGTGTGCCAAAACAAGAAAACTTTTGACAAGCTTACTGAAATGATTTTAGGTTCTTTCAGCTCAAATGGCTCCCGAATGAGCTATTTCCCATCCAAAAGACTCCGGAATACTGAATAGTAGGTTATAATAGTCAACCTGATTTATTTATCTAAAATGTTATGCAAAAATTCGAACGTCATCGGACCATGCAACATTAAGCAGGGGAAATTTCAATCGTGGACAATTGGTCTTCCTCATTCCACTGCTCCTTGCCCTGTCTAATAATGCTGAGCAACAAGCGAGGTAGCGACAAGTATACATTTTTAAGTCATTGGTTTGACTCGACCAGGGTTCGAACCCATGGGTTCAAATCCGATGACCTACCAACACGGGAGGCGGATGCTCAACTCATTCGGCCATCCAGTCGGGTTAATCATTTGGTCATCCCGTCTGGTTTGATTATACGTATCCAATTAGAGGTCGCGCTGGCCGAATCGGTAGAGCACAGGCTTCCCATGCGGACGGTCTGGCATTCGAATCTTGGTCAATTCAAACCAATGACTTACAAAATTGAAACTTGTCACTACCTAGACTGGCGCATGGCTTTACGAGGATAGGAAAAGGACTGGTTAGCTCAATATCAGTATAATGTGACTGAGTGGGATATTGGGTCACGGTGCCAGTGGCCGGGTCTCCCAGGTAATGTAGCATTACACACAGTGACCATTCAAGGCTACTAATCAATATAATTATAGAACAGTCATATGAAACAAACCAGTCTATTGGAAAGATGTGCTTGCTAAAGAGTTGATGTGTGATGTGCTTGCTACCGTTATTTATTGCTTTCTCTTTAAAACTACCAAATATAGCCATTTGTCAATATTTCTAGTCTAAGCTAAGGCAGAGTAGGCTATAATAGTTACCCTAATATATATTACATATATATATATAAATGTGACATAAATGCAATACCAACGAATTGTACATTGTACATGGGTTTTGAATGAACCAACTGACAACGGATGGGTATGACATCCACCTGTGCTGGGTGCCTGGCCATGCCGGCATACAAGGAAACAAATGAGCTGATCGGGCTGCGAAGAAGGCCCTGAACTGTGATCTGGAACCGTCTCTGATCCCTCACTCTGATCTGAAACCACTAATAGCCACCCATATAAAATCCAAATGGCAACATGAGTAGGATGAAAACATTAATAAAGTTAAAGAAATTGAAACATCTGTGGGAAAGCCACCACAGACTCATGCGGAAGGTTGGCGGGACCAAGTGGTCCTTAGCCGCTGCCGTATTGGCCACTCGTGGCTTGCACATGTTTTTCTGCTCAAGGGGGAACCTCCCCCTGAATGTATTGGGTATCAGTCCCCGCTGACACTCAAACACATTTTACTAAGTTGCGTTGATTTTTTGGCCCTGCACCAACAGTTCTACACTGCAGACAGTATGCATGACCTTTTTTCTAAGGTAAAACAGGAAAACATTTTAGCCTTTTTGAGGGCAGCTGGACTGTACCACCTCATATAATTTACTAAATAGATTCTATCAATTATTAATAAAACTTTTCTTTTTCTATGGGAATTTGTTTCCCTTGACCACAAATATATGATTGTGAGCTTTCTAATTTAATGAGTGTCTATTGGCACATAATTGATTGTCTGCTTTTACATGTAAAAGCGATGGTTTGAACAAAAAATAAACATTTCTTGCCATGAATATGGCCTATGCTGCCAACATGGCGTTAAGCAACCACTAATCAATTAATCAATCAACATGGGTTTTGTTTGACACTATTAAAGCAGTTACTATGCAAAATATGAAAGCAATTCCAACCTGATATCTGAGAATAATGTGATTGATTGAGATATATCAGATGTTGCTATTACGACATGATTCGATAAGGAAGGACTCAACAAGGAAGAGCGGGTAGAAAAATAGTTTATTTACCAAGCAGGTGGACAGAAGTGTCCATGCCTGCCTTAAGAAGTACCGCAGGTGATGGGCTTAAAGTAGTAGAAGGGTATGTGGGTGGGCGGAAGAAACTTGAGGTGTGGTTGTTGTGTAGGCTTTCTGTGAAGTGCCGATGCACAGTGGCGAGCCGGCGTATAAGGGGAATGAGCAAGAGCGGGTGTGAAAACAGCCCGGCCTGTGAGTGGCTCAGGTGGGGCGGCCCATAGTTATTCTTTTTGAATCAAATGCAATGCGAGCATTGTGATGCATTGCGCCTGAAAGTCCACTGGTTCTGCACTGTAAACAAAATACTCATTCAAATAAATAAATAATTTCAATCAAAAACACCAACAACATCCATCGCCAGGCATCAGACCTATTTGTAGCGCGAAATCTGACGTGACATGTAAATAATGTAAGATGACGTCATACACAGTTGACCCACATCCCCTTCCCAAAGGACACTTTCGTAGGAAGATTGTCGTAGTTCTCTTCCACGTCGATTACAGTAGAGATTCACAAAACAGAGTATTGTAGTTGTACTTAATTGTGCTGAAAAAACAAGCCAGATGCGCCAATAATGTAGAATTTGATCGGGCGTGCATTTCTGCGACCTGCGCTGAAGTTTGTTTGTTGGGGTTTTGCATCCTAGCAACATGTAAGGTCATATCAGGATGGGTACCGACTTGTGACAGTGTACACACACGGGGACTTCATAGTGCAGTCTCAGTTGGAGACCAGGCCGCTGGCACCATGACCCCGATTTCTCGCCTGGTTACATTATTCTGATCCTGAGCTAACAGAGGTGTCAAAGCTATTTGCGGTGGTGCGTGAAGCAGCTGAAGTAATAATGTGCAATTACGTCATCTAGGATTATCAAGCATGACCTGACAGAAGGGTCCTCAGAAACAACCTGCGCTGGCTACATTACTAGGCCAAATAAAAAAAAGGTTGGTGTCATTGTTTGGATCCCACAAATCAGGGGCGGTCGGGTGGTTTGCATTTTTTATATTTTTTTTTTAGACAATGAATGATATGATTTCAATGGAATGACATAAACATCAATTTCATTGTGTTATGACATATTGTGTGGTGTTCTCTGTGGTGGAGTGGTTAGAGTGTCAGACTTTTATCTAGGTCGGACTCCTAATCTGAAGGTCAGTGGTTCGATTCCCCATGCCCCAACTTCTGCCAATTTGGATTTCCACTGCTGTGTGTAACTTACAGCGTCATCAAAGGCCAGTTGCTCTCATACCATGTCTATATGGTGTGGGAGGTTAAAAATCCCTTGGGTCGGTAAAGGTGTAGGCTCCGGATTTCTATCGACAAACTGACTAATGGGGAAAACAAGTCTGTTCAGACTTATCCATAATAGGCAGTATAAATCTTCAAGGAAAAAAAAAAGTTGAATTGCTGGTGGCCTGACACATTTTTAACAGCTTATACAATTTTTTTTATTAATAATCAGGGGCGGGAGATTTTTCAGCTACGGGTGGGGATGATCACCAATCTTGTGTTTGTTTGGCCTTAGTGTCTTCATTCCAACCTATGTTGACTGGACTGATGAAGCCAACCAAATACACCAATGATGAAGCATGATATCATAACAAAGTTCTCAAGCAGACCTTTTCAGAACAACCCTTGGAAGCAATCCATACCACCCTACAGTGGCTTCTCCATCAGAAGTGGTGTTGATTGGTTTGATACATCCATTCGGATGTGCTAATAACCCATAATGACGTCATAACAAAGTTGCCAAGTGTATCTTTGGTAGCGCTGCTTAATACAGAACTTCCACCATGGAGCACAAGCTCATGCACACATAAGGGTGCTAACTGTCCTGATAAATCTAGTCACGTGTCCAAATAACCGACGTATAATGACGTCATACAGGGTCGCCAACTGTGACCTGCCACATCGTTACTATGGAAACAAGGGCTGCCAACTAGTGCAGGTTGTGCCATCACAAGCGGTGCTCGATGTACTAATGAATGCACCCCGCCGTGTGAATAGTGCAATCAGTGCTGCTTTGTTCTACTCTGCAGTGAACCACATTACTATTAGGTCTATTCTGAGGTAGTCTTCGCTGGTCCCCGTGTAGAGACTGGAGCTGCGACCTAACCTCTTTAAATGCCTTGAAGTTGGAGGACTGTCCTTCTCAGTCGTATCTGTGAGACTTTAAAACTACCTACCTTGTGTACCCACTGCCTGGCGACTAATTAAGGCTAACACCGTTTTGGAAATATATATATATATACATACATGTATATATATATCATCATCATCATCATGCTGTCGGTCGCGATGCGACAAAGACTGCTTTCATTACTTGACTGCTGCTCTCCATTTACATTTCATGAAAGCTGCCTGCAAAAGTGTTGAAGTGCTGCTGGCTTTTGCAAGTTACCAGCGGCACTCTCTCGGGGAGCAAATAGAGGTTTCACACCGACAAGAACATGTCAAGACAGGCACAAAACTGGTCGGCTGGTCGGGAGATGTTGGGAGTTCCATACATCAACCGCCCTTAATGGTGACAATATCAGACTACATATGCATATATTGTAAATAACTGTATTGTCACATGGCTGGAAGACCGGTGCCACGGTGTTGACAAAAGACTTTATTCAATGAATAAACTATATTTACAACAACAACAAAAATATAAAAAAAATAAAATGCTGCCACAGTGACATGGTTTTCTGTTTAGGGTTTGCTCCCTGAGCCTTCAGTTCTGTCAAGAACCTGTACCACAAGGCAGTGGTTTACAACTCTGCAGGGCAGGGTTGTTAAACTCCCTGATGTGGCTGTCACACTACGACGACAAGCCTCGACGACAGCCCAGCGACAGCGACTTCCGGTCTGTCGTCGAGTGTCGTTGGGTGTCGCCTGATTGTCGCCTGATTGTCGCCTGATTGTCGCCGCGACACCTCCGCGACACCTCCATTTTCTCGCCTGTCGCCGGATTGTCGTCGGCGTTTTGGACATGTTGAAAAACTTTGACGACAGGCGACGACAGCCGATGTTGCGGCACTGTCGCGGCACTGTCACGGCACTGTCACGGCACTGCCGCGGCACTGTCGCCGCGCTGTCGTCATCTACTCATCAAAGAGTCGGAGGTGTCTACCGCTATCACAACTGTGTCTCTGTGTTGTGTCTCTGTGTCTCTGTGTGTGTCTCTGTGTCTGTGTGTGTCTCTGTGTGTGTCTCTTTGTGTGTCTCTGTGTCTCTGTGTCTGTGTGTGTCTCTGTGTCTGTGTGTGTCTGTGTGTGTGTCTCTGTGTGTGTCTGTGTGTGTGTCTGTGTGTGTCTGTGTGTGTGTCTCTATGTGTGTGTCTCTGTGTGTGTTCTTCTGTGTGTGTCTCTGTGTCTGTGTGTGTGTCTGTGGTGTGTCTCTGTGTGTGTCTTGTGTGTGTCTCTGTGTGTGTCTCTGTGTGGTCTGTGTGTGTCTGTGTGTGTGTCTCTATGTGTGTGTCTCTGTGTGTGTCTGTGTGTGTCTCTATATGTGTGTCTCTGTGTGTGTCTGTGTGTGTGTCTGTGTGTGTCTCTGTTGTGTCTCTGTGTCTCTGTGTGTGTGATAAACCACACACACTCACACTCACTCACACTCACACTATCACACTCACACTCACTATCACACTCACACTCACTATCACACTCACACTCACACTCACTATCACACTCACTCTCACTCACATCCACACCCACACTCAGTCTCTGTGTGTGTGTGTCTCTGTGTCTGTGTGTGTCGCTGTGTGTGTGTCTCTGTGTGTGTCTGTGTGTGTGTCTGTGTGTGTGTCTCTGTTGTGTCTCTGTGTCTCTGTGTGTGTGATAAACCACACACACTCACACTCACTCACACTCACACTATCACACTCACACTCACACTCACTATCACACTCACACTCACTATCACACTCACACTCACTATCACACTCACACTATTCACACTCACTACTACCACTCACACTCACTATCACACTCACACTCACACTCACTATCAACTCACACTCACTATCACACTCACTCACTATCACACTCACTACATCACTTCACACACTCACACTCACTCACACTCACACCATCACACTCACACTCACTATCACACTCACACTCACACTCACACTCACTATCACACTAACACTCACTATCACACTCACACTCACTATCACACTCACACTCACTATCACACTCACACTCACACTCACTATCAGACTCACACTCACTATCACACTCACACTCACTATCACACTCACTATCACACTCACTCTCACACTCACTATCACACTCACTATCACACTCACACTCACATTCACACTCACACTCACTATCACACTCACTCTCACTCACATCCACACCCACACTCAGACTTACACCCACACCCACACTCACTCTGTGTGTGTGTCTCTGTGTCTTTGTGTCTCTGTTGCAGACACACAGAGACAGAGACACAGAGACAGAGACACAGAGACACACACACCGAGACACACACAGACACAGAGACACAGACACAGACACACACATAGAGACACACAGAGACAGAGTCACACACACAGACACACACAGATACACACAGAGACACACACACAGAAACACAGAGACACACACACAGACACACACAGAGACACACACAGACACAGAGACACAGACACACGCATAGAGACACACAGAGACACAGAGTCACACACACAGACACACACAGAGACACACACAGACACAGAGACACAGACACACACATAGAGACACACACAGAGACACAGAGTCACACACACACACAGACACTGTCGTCCCGCTGTCGTCCCGTCTGTCGTCCCGATGTCGTCGGGCTGTCGTCCGGATGTCGTCCGATTGTCGTCCAACTTAGCCCGAATTTGCATATGTCGTCGGGATTTCACAAAATCCCAGTCGCCGGGCTGTCGTCACCCCCTTGTCGTCGTAGTGTGACAGCAGCATTCGGTATTGCTATACATGCATACCTACATATATATATATATATATATATATATATATATATATATATATGTGTATTATAATGGATTATAATAATAGAAATAAGGAAGCATAATCCAAGGATTAATTATAATAATATTATTGTACTATCGATATCATATGTATTTAGAGTTGCGCATTCACCCATGAACGGAGCCCGCGAATGGGGCGCCACCTGTGTGGTGCCAAAAGACGTCTCACTTCAGTTACTCTGCATTTGTCTACCCTTATCACATGGGAGAGCTTACCTCGTATTAGCTACGGTGGTCATTTGACCACCGAGTTAATTACCAAGGTCAAATTATATATAAGATTAATGTGCAGTTTGACAGTTTTGGCTCTGACACACTGAGTTTTGGGATGTTTTCATATTGGAATACATCACTAGAAAGCAAAGAATTATATCTAATTTCATGGATATTCCTAGGACATTTAGTTGGGACCGGATTGAGTAAATTAACAGTGAATATTAGGAAATAATTCATTAGTTACAACACATGGCTACAGGCCAGAACTGCCCATGATAGTAGTTGGTATAGCCATAAACAGTGGCATTTGCCGCAGTGGCTTTATATTATATGTATATATGGATGCGCCGAAAACATATAAAAAACCGACGGACTGAATTCCCGCAGCACCGTCAACGGATTCTGCAGGAAGCAAACCGGAGACGTAACGAATGGGTACCGGACATGAAATGGACAAAACTGACTAAACAGACTTAAAGCGGACACCAACCGTACACCTCAGTCCGACGGTGTTCGGTACAAGTTTTGTGCATGTTAAAAACTTGCCAATGTACACACCGGACACTACCGGCAGATACGGACATGCGGGACGCCAACCGTCTATAAACGATACATTGCCTTATTTCACCAGACAGTGCCCAGTTTCTGTCCGGTTCCTCAATCTGGTGATGTGTGACAGAGCCTTAACCGACCACCTCCACAGATCGACCACTCCGCTATATTGATGGCTTTGTTTGGGTCCCAACAATACCATTGTAACCATATTTTAACTCCCTAAGCCGACCACCTCCCACTTAAAGTCGGTCCCAAGGTGGGTCGATTTAGAGAGGTTTTACTTTATGTATATTGAGCTCATTTATTCAAAATTCACCTTGGTTTGAAATTAAAATAAATTTGTTGATCCAGACAAGTTGAAAAGTTACAGTGGGGACATTTATATTTGCGCTGAATGGGGCTTTCTATTATTGATATATTTCATCTGGGATGATTTCAAGCAAGTAGAAATGTTGAAGGTAATAAGGAATCTCGCCTAGGCATCTATTAAGCGTCGAATCAGCGGTTGTATTCTAACAATATTTACCGTCTCCAACCAGTTGGAATTATGCGACAAATCTCTGAACACTTATCAGCTTTTGTGCATATTCCTTAAATATAGGGGACATTGGGCTGATATAGATTTATCGAATAATAACTATATCTCCTTTGGCGCAAGTTTGAACAAATTTCATTTTGTTTATTCAAGATTTATTTTATAATGGGATGAGGAGAGTAATCACCATTGTGAACTTTGCTGGTCTCCCAGTGGGGCATCCCTATGAAGTCGCCATGAGTGCACACTGTCGCAAGTCGATCCACGTCCTGATATGACCTTAGATGTTGCCAGGATGTAAAACTCCAACAAACAAACAATGTAGCAGGCATATGGGACACCATACAACCCCGCTATAGGAATGACGCCGAGGTACGGAGGAAGGTCACAGTGTGTATGCAAATGAGCAGCCTTTATGGTAATGTCTGCAGGTTTCGATGTCAGATCAAAGATGGCCACCAGCGGTCAGACAGTGTATATAAAACAAGGCGGGCGGAATGAATAAAACGGCGCTGTTTGCAACCAGCTCCAAGCAAACCGGAAGTGACGCTGCCAGACGGCGGAAGTAGATTCGCATTGGTTGCTGGGTAATAATTATTTAAAAAAAACAAAAAAACAGTGTGCCTAACGAGAGTCTACTTTTAAATACTGTCTTTCCTGCATTGAAGTTGTGATATGGCAGACTATAAACTTGATATGTATTGAGTATAAAGTATCAAATATAAGTCTGTATGAGGGTGTTCTCACCCGTGCAAGTACTGACACACTTCACTGCTACTTAGTTGGTTAGTTGTTGGAGTTTTATGTCCTGGCAACAAGTATCAATTTTAAGTCAGTGTTTTGACTCGACCATGGTTGGAACCCGTGGCTTCGAATCCCATGATCTTCCAAAGCGGGAGACGGACGCTCAACTCATTCGGTCACCCCGTCTGGTCCACTGCTATACTACTATGTTGCTATAAGCCCGACTACTTAGTCTTGGTGATGGGATGAGACCTGACGGTTCCACATGACATTGGCTGTATTACTCAAGGCTTGTCTGCGAGTTGTGTCCAGCGAAACTCACACCCTACGTGAGAATCATGTCAGCTTCATTCTGCCAATAACCAGGTGCGGTGGCCGATTCGGTAGTGGCCTCGCATGCTGAAGTTCGGGAGTTCGGTTCCTGGTTGAGTAAAACTAATGACTTATAAAATTGATACTTGTCGCTTCCCAGCCTGGTGCTCGGCATTAACAGGATAAGGCAAGGACTCGTTAGCTCAGTGTCAGGGTAATGTTGCTGAGTGCGATATTGGGTGATGATCCCGGTGGCCTGGTCTCCCAGTGGGGCAGTACTATAAAGTCGCTATAAGTGTGCACTGTCACAGGTCGGTAGCCGTCCTGATATGACCTTAGATGTTGCTAGGATGTAAAACAACAACAAACAAACATCCTGATCTGACCTTAGATGTTGCCAAGACGTATAACTCCAACAACCAACCACACCACCATCACTACCCCCTCACCACGACCCCTCACCACGCGCCCTCACCACACCAACACCACTGCCTGTGACCCCTCTACCTCACCAGTGACCCTCCCCTCCCACCACTCCGTCTCACCCCACACCCGCTTCTCCTCCATCGCTGTCCGCCTCAACTGCCCGCTTTCATGCTCTGTTCCTCATTTCGCCATCTGCCCGATTTATCGCCACAATTAGCGCTGCCGGCTAGGCGGGAACGCGGACGTTTTCTTGGCGGCCAGAGCTGTTTCCGGACGTGGCCAATTTGTAAAGTAACTGCAAGCAAGTCGCCATGCCACTTCCCAGTACATCTCCACACCTGGCACTAAGGGGGCCTGCTTGGTAGGCACAGAACTTGGCTGTCATAGGCCACTGCCTCATTCCTGCCTCCCCTCCACCGGACGAGGTGGCCTAATCGGTACAGCGCAGGCTTCCCATGCGGGATGACGGGAGTTCGAATCCCTTTTGAGTCAAACCAATGACGTACAAATTTGATACTTGTCACTACCTAGTCTGGCGCATGGCAGTACTAGAATATGGCGAGGTATGGTTAGCTTAGTGCCAGGATAATGTGACTGAGTGGGATATTGTGGGTTTTCCATTGGGGCAGCACTATACAGTCATCATGAGTGTGCACTGTCACAAGTTGCTCATCATCATCATGCTGTCGGGAGCAATACAACAAAGACTGCTTTCATTACTTGACTGCTGCTCTCCATTTAGCTCTCTGCTGTGAGAATGATGTTTTGTGCGGTTGTATATTTCATGAAAGCTGCCTGCAAAAGTCTTGAAGTGCTGCTGGCTTTGGCAACTTACCAGCGGCACTCTCTCGGGGAGCAAATAGAGGTTTCACACTGGCAGGAACATGTCCAGACAGGGGCAAACTATTTGTCCCTGCAGTGGCTGGTCGGAAGATGTTGGGAGTTCCATACATCAACTACCCTTGTTGCTGCCACAGTGACATGGTTTTCTGTTCAGGGTTTGCTCCCTTAGCCTTCGGTTCTGTCAAGAACGTGTACCACAAGGCAGTGGTTTACAACTCTGCAGGGCAGGAGCATCAAACTCCCTGAGGTATTGCAATACCTGCATACCCATACCACAAGTTGCTACCCGTCCTGATCTGACATCAGATGTTTCTAGGACGTAACACAACAAACAACCAAACACTGCCACAAGTCGGTACCCGTCCTGATATGACCATATATGTTGCTAGGATGTAAAACCCCAACAAGCAACAGCAACCATTTCTGCTCCTCCTAAGCCCGCCATGCACTGACGCACCCACCATGCACAGCCAAACTATCCACTACTGCCGAAGCACTAACCAACTACACTAACCAGGCAGCCACCAAACTGTCTCCCAAGATGTCACCTTAGATGTTGGTAGGACGTAAAACAAGAAAGCAACCATTTGGCGCAACGTGTGGAGACGACTCGCCCGCGTGCGCGATGTCTGCCTAGCATTCCCATAACATTATTCCGGCGCTTCCAACGGATCTCGACGTGCGCCTAACGTTCTCCTAACGTCCTTACCAATAAATTTGTGCGCGCTGGTGGTCGTTTTTTTGTTGTTGACATGTTGAAAACATTCAGCGACCGTCAACGTCAAAGGTAGTGTACCGACGTGTACTGATGTGTGCATAACGCGTGCCCAGCATGTCTCCACGTTTCCCTAATTATCGCCCAAAATCAACAGACGTTGACGGGTCCCCGGTAAGAAGCGTCGTAGTGTGACAGCCCCACAACACTGGAGAAGCCACCATGAAGCTGACATATTTCAGTGTAGTGTCGTCAATCAAAATGTGTCAATAAGTATCAACGTGTGTCAATCTCCATCACTGCTCTGTTTGTCATTTTAAATTATCTGTGTAATTAACTGCGAGCAACTCCGGCTGGAAGACCAGTGCCACGGCCCTGCTGACAAATGTGTTATTCCGAAGAATAATATGTGTCCATACAAAGGAAATGCTACCATCGGTGTATAAAGGAACCCTCCTTCCTGTCATGGTAGTGCCCCCCCCCCCCCCGGGCCCGCCTTTGTTATAATTCTACACTGGGCATATTTGATACCCACATCACTTGTGACTGGCAGGTCAGAGTCTTCTAAGGGACACATCCAGTATCCACCAACCCCAAGGTTTATTGTCATTGGTGGACAGTGGGCGGGGGTGGGGATGAAAATGGGAAATATTGGTCCTCGAGCAGGATTCGAACCCACACTTCTTGCCATTCTGGGGATAGCGTCCCAATGACTAGACTATCTTGGCTCCCTGATGCAATCACCATATTCACGCCTACCTGTATGTGTGGCCGGATTTCTGAGAGGTCAGTAGAGACTACTAGACTAGAAAAGCGGAGTAGGCTGCACTAACCTCACCACGCAAGACTCTGTATACACAACTGGAAAGCATGGGTAGCTTGATTGCATTGGGGATGTGTTTGCAAATCATTATAATGCATGTCAAAAGAGCCCACCAAAGATCATGGAAGTTAATCAAATAACATATCAGACATATCCTAATGAGAACAAGAATACTGAAATTGACAGCTGTAGTGACACTCAACCTTGTGGACTGCCAAGGGATATCTGATATTAATGTTTACTTTGAGATGTTGAAGAGTTGGGGTTAATTCTATGCCACATGATGACAAGAGGTTTACGCATGAATGTCATGTGCACTCGGTATAAAAGCGATGGTCAAATAAAATGGATAGAATACCAGTTAAACACTTCTCACCGTGAATATGTCCTTTATTGCCGACATGGCCTAAAACCATCAATCAATCAATCAAAGTGAATAAGTTAGGAATTCCAAACCTATTATTTACATCCCATTAATGCTAGTCCATCTGTACATGTCTACACGTCTATGTAGCATTCATTTCACCTGTGGAGGTCAGTGCAAATACCTACACATCCATATCCCGGTGCTTTGAGCTATTACTATAGTGCAATGACTGAATGCCAGGATAATGTGGCTGACTGGGATATCATAGTCATGGTGTCGATGCTGCAGTACGTGTTCCAGTGAGGGCAGCACTACGAAACGTGAACATGAGTGCACAATGTTACAAGTCGGTATACCCGTCCTGATACAACCGTATACGTTGCTAGGATTTAAAACCACAGTGAATCTAAGCTAAGTAGGGGACGTAGTGGCCGAATGGGTAGAGCACAGGGCTCGCGTGCGGGAGATAGGGAGTTCGATTCTCGGTCGAGTCAAACCAATCACATAAACAATTTTTACGTGTCGCTTCACAGCTTGGCTCTCAATATTAATAGGATAGAGCAAGGACTGGTTAGCTCAGTGTCAAGATAATGTGACTCAGTGGGATATCAGATCATGGTGCTGGCGGCCTGGTCTCCCAGGGGGCAGCACTATAAAGTCACCATGAGTGTGCGCTGTCACAAGTCGGTACCCATCCTGATATGACCTTAGATGTTGGCAGGACGTATAACTCCAATAACCATCCAACCTGTAGAGGTCAGTGCAAATCACTACGCGTCCACATCACGCTTAGTGATATTACTATAGAGCAAGGACTGAATGCCAGGATAATGTGGCTGGCTGGGATATCATAGTCATTGTGTCGATGCTGCAATGGGGGCAGCACTACAAAACGTGAACATGAGTGCGCACTGTCACAGGTCATTATATCTGTCATGATGCAAACGTATATGTTACTAGGATGTCAAACCCCTGTGAATCTAAGCTAAGTTAAAGTTGCATAGTCCGATGGTTTTGAGTTTCAGACATTTTCTGAGATAAATACATTAGGTTGATCGTTATAATTTACCTTACTTTAGCTTGAAGTAACTTTTATTTTAAGTGGCTAACTTTTGAGATATTTGAAGTGCAATCATGAAAAATTAATTTTGGCAAGCTTGCCAAAACTCTGACACCATAGCATTCTACAGTAACATGACCCATTCAATTGCCTCACTATTCGTTTCTGTGTGCTGACAAATGCTTAATAAGTCCATCAGTATCTAAGCTAGATATATATAATCAAATTTAGATCATTGTTTTGGCTTTGAAAATTTGATGATTTCATTGGACTCTACAGCTTTAACCTCCCCTCCTCTGAAGCGCCCTCTCTACTGAAGCGCCCTCTCTACTGAAGCGCCCTCTCTGCGTCCACTGTTGCAGTATGCCGCTGAAGGCATGTGTGTGGACTTACCGCAAAGCCCCGCCCCTCCTTCCCTTTGATCCCATCAAGTCCCCGCTGAGGATCAAAGACGGTGGCGCCGCTAAGTGGCCACTCGAGTAATTACAGCTAACTAGAGAGGCGCATGTAAATCAGCGCAATAATTTGGTAATTGATTGGATAATTGATTAGCGGTAAAGTGGAGCCTGCACAGGGATGGTTGTCTATATACAATGGAGGTATATCGTGGCGCTGGGAAGGAGGACTACGCAGTGGTCATCATTTTTATTCGCATAATAAATTATATACATCACATATCCATGAGTGAGGTATATAACCCATTATGGGGTTTATGCCTCTAGGTACTCGTATGTATGTTCTATTATACCATGTTGTGTATATTCGTCAGTTCCGTTAGCTATATAGATCTGGCGCCACCTGGTATCAGTACATGTCACTAGTAGTAGTAGTGGCTGTCGAACTGAGGAACCATGACCAATGACAACACTTGGGAAGAAAATGTAGTATTCGTGGAAGTCAAATAGGCATTTTGTAATAATCAATAGAAAACTGAATTGAAAATTATTACCCAAGTGCCCGTTTCCCATGGCTATTTACTGTGGAAATCAGGCCGCCGGCACCACGACCCAATAGCCCACTCAGTTACATTATCCTGACACTGAACTAACCAGTCATTGCCCTCTCCTATTAATCCCTTATAATGCAGAGCGCCAAGCTAGGGAGCGACAAGTATCAATTTGATAAGTCATTGGTTTGACTCGACCAGGAATCAAACCCTCGATCTCCCGCACGCGATGCCCACACTCTATCTCTATGTACATATATATATATATATATATATATACATATTTATGTGTAAAGGCTTGGCGACTTATGAGACAGGGGAGTGGTTTTTAATTGAAATAGTATGTGAGACTCTGGATAACGCAATATTGACTAATTCATTTAGGCTAATTCATATTGGCTAATTCATATTGGCTAATTCATATTGGCTAATTCACATTGGCTAATTCATGTGTGTGCCTAATTAACGAGTTCCCCACAGCTGCTTCAGACATCGAAAAGTGCTACATGGAGAGCGCTTTTCCCCTTTAAGCAGCTGACACGTGTATGGGGGCGCACTGTACTGCCAGTCCGCCAGGTGGCAGTGCACTATACTCATAGTCATAGAGACTCATTAAACACAACGGAAACTCAACGGACCCGGATACTAAAACAAGTCCTGTTTTTACCCACCCACCTGTTCTATAATTAATAGTGACAGGGTCTGCATTTGAGGCACACTTGTGTGTGTATGTCTGGTGTTTGTTTGCTTGTTTGTTGTTGTTTTATTAGCAACATCTAAGGTCATACCAGGATGGGTACCGACTTGTGACAGTGCACACTCATGGCAACTTTATAGTGATGCCCCACTGGAAGACCAGGCCACCAGCACCATGACCTGATACCCACTCAGTCACATTATCCTGCCACTGAGCCAACCAGTCCTTGTCCTATCCTAATAATGCCGAGGGCCAGGCTAGGAAGCGACAAGTATCAATTTTTGATTCATTGGTTTGCCTCGACCCCACGACCCCACGATCTACCAACACGAGAGACGGATGCTCTAACTCATTCGGCCATCCCGTCTGGTCCCTATGGCTGGTGTGATGTGGGTTGCGCGGCGAGGGTGATGTAAATTTGTCCACCTGGTGGCTCTCTGTGCCTGGCAGTGTGAGTGGTTCCTCCATGCCGCCTATTGAAGTTTCATAGTCCGATGAAAAAAACATCATATTTACGAAACAGGACCAGCTGGGATGGCCGAATGTGTTGACCGTCACCCGTTTTGGTAGATCGTGGGATTCGAACCCATGGGTTTGAACCCTAGTCGAGTCAAACCAATGATATGAAAATTGATACTTGTCACTTCCTTGCTTGGCGCTCAGCATTAATACGATAGGGCAATGTCCGGTTGACTCAGTGTCAGGATAATGTGACTGAGTGGGATATCGGGTCATGGTGCTGAGAACCTGATTTCCCAGTGGGGCAGCACTATACCGTTGCCAGGAGTGCACACTGTCACAAGTCGGTACCCGTCCTGATATGACCTAAGATGTTGCTAGGATGTAAAACTCCAACAACCAACCAACCAAAATAGATTATAATCAATCTGATACATGTAGAAGAAGAAAAGAGCCCCATAAACAACACAAACCTTCAGGTTATGCAACATTAAAGGCCGTGAAACAGCTGCCTGCCTGTACGCATGATTCCACCAGGGTGTAAACATATCGATTGCCCCAGGGGCTTTCTTTTTTAAAATTTTTTTTTTATTGAGGCTGTATTTATACTGTCCATAGCGTATAAGCCCGGGTACCGAGGCTTGTTTTCAATGCTGGCCAGTTGTAGTGTTGGTGTTATCTTACCACACAGTGGCTGCTGATAAGGTATTTGATTGCCTGCATTTCAGTAGCAGATAGATAATTGGTTGGTATGGTTAATTGCCTATGTTAGTTTTTTTGGGATTTTCTTGGCATATATGTATTTATTTTGTCTACTCTTATTACTAGACTAGCCTACTCCTATTTACATATCATAGGCTTGTACGTAGCTGTGTGGTGTGTTATCTGGCTACTTTTGGCATGGTTACCTTCCATTGGGCGTCCCGCTGGTGGGCCATGACATATCACATGCCCCTTTGCAGTGCAGCTTAGTGGGGGTTTCCTAGCCTTATTTTGCACAGATATTTTTTGTAAGTTTTTAGGGCAGGAATTTGTCTGTCCTTTACCATTTGGGCCTTCCACACCTTGGCAGCCATTTCCAGCGTGCTTCTCTCATGAGCTTTTATTTGGCTTCTGGTCTGCTTTTGTAGTGGCGCATTATTTGCTCTAGTAGCCCTTTGTGGTTTTGTTAGAAGTTTAATGTTTTGACTATAGCTATATGCTAATGTTTTCAAATGAATTATGCTCCTATTTTCTAGTAATTTCACTTTGGTTCTTTTGTGTATGTCATAGGTGGGGTGCAGCTTGTCTACTATTAGACAGATTTTTAGGGCTCTGTTCTGCAGTGTTTGCAGTTTTTTTAGTAGTTCTTTTCTCGCACCCATGTAGTTTACATCTCCATAGTCAAAATAGGGGAGCACCATGCCTTTGAAGATTTTTATTGACATTTCTTGTGTCATGTAGTCTTTTAGCTTTGCAAATAGCCACAGTTTGTGGTTTACTTTTTGTATAATTTTATTTATACATAGGTTGGAGTTTACTTGGCTGTCCAACTCAAGGCCTAGGTATTTGGTTTCCTAACTTACAGTGTAGTTTTCTTTCTAGCATTTGTTTATGCGAGAAGAGTACTATTTTTGATTTGCTTGTGTTGATGGTTATTTTTTTGGACTCACACCACTCATATAGTTTTAGTAGGACAGTGACGATGTGACGTGACAGCGACGATGTGACAGCGTGATAGCGACAATGCGACAGCGACAATCCGACATCGACAATGCAACAACACGACAGCGACAATGCGACAGCGACAATGCTACAACACGACAGCGACGACGACGATGTGCCACGACGACACAATAGCGACGACGCGAAAGGGACGACGCGACAGCGACAGCGACACCACGACAGCGATAACGCGACAGCGACAATGTTACAGCGACAATCCGACAGCGACAACGAGACAGCGACAACGCGACAGCAACAACGCGACAGCGTCAACGCGAAAGCGACAACGAGGCAGCGACAACGCGACAGCGACAACACGACAGCGTCAACACGACAGCGACAATATAATGTGACTATTTTAAGCATACATATTCCTGTAGTAAAATGTTGATGTTTACCACTTTTAGGTGGTGGGATCTGGGCGTGGTGGTCTGGTAAAGTTGTAGTCCGCGGTTTGCATTGTTTGTTGTTGTTTAACGTCCTAGCAACATATCCAGTCACATCAGGACGGCACGCTTTGTAGGACAAAGAAAATGTTGCCACGACGTCTTTCAGTTGCAATCGGTGGAGGATCAATCCCACCACTTCCCGCCACGGGAAGCTGACACCCCAACCGCTAGGCCTTACCATCCGATGCAGAAAGGCAGGCAAGTTGCACCTGTATATTTACGAGTCGTGCGTGCACCATTCACCATCGATTTTCACAAGTTGGTACGGTATCTGATCAGAGAGACATTGTATCGACCAAGCCCGGCCACTCAAGGCAACCACGTGAGATTTTGTTACTGTAACTTTTTGTGACCTCACTTATGGAAAGTAAGCATTGTTAGGAAGGTTGGTTGGTTGTTGGAGTTTTACGTCCTGGCAACATCATCTGATCATTGGTAGGAAGGGAGGGTTCGGATTAGGATATGTTTGATGGTATAGTATGTAAGTAATTCTGTGAGGGAGGTTGTAGATTGAAACACTGATTGAGTTAAACCAATAACTTACTAAATTGATTCTTGTCACTAGCCTGCCGCTCGACATTAATAGGAGAGCGTGACGACGGGATTGCTCAGTATTAAGATAATGCGAGTGAGTGGAATATCGGGTCAAAATGCCGGGGGACTAGTCTCCCAACACTATAAGGTCACCATGAGTGTGCACTGTTGGTACCCATCTTGGTATGAGCTTATATTATATGTTGAAAATACATAACACCAAGCAAGTAACAGCTGTTGTTGTTGTTTAACGTCCTAGCAACATATCCAGTCACATCTGACAGAATATCCGCATTTTCACTGACATTAGCCGTCGGTTCACAGAAGAGATTACAGTCTGCAATATTTCTGCTTTTGCTTTTTTTTTTTTTCATGGAGACTACTTTCATCCCTGAAATAACATAATTCGGTGATGTGATATATTATTATAATTATTTGATATTTTGTTGAAAAAGTGGTAGGCTAAGTGATATGTATATATATATATATATGTAGGAATATATAGATAGGAAAAAGGTAGCCCACTTGGAAATCATTGTACTGCATAATGCAAACTGATCTGTAGGAATGGGAAAAAGAATGTTAATCGAAGCATCAAGCATGCTGTAGCAGTACACATGTCTTCCCAGTTCCTGTGTGATGGATGCTCACAAAGGACTGAAGCTGTCACCTGGAATGTTTTCATATCCGGCAGGTGCCAGTTGGGTGATGATCCCCACCCTATCCTTCAGTATGAGCGTTGTTTTATAGTATGCTCTTTTTGATGATCAAACTTAGCAGGCTTCTTACTCTGTCTTTGTTCTTGAAATAATGTATTCCTGCAGCAGGGCGCCACCTGTACTGACGCATTCCGGCATCATGGCGCCATTTGGTTTACAGGGCGTGGTGCTCTAATCGGTAGAGCGCGGCCTCGCGTGCGGAAGAGCGGGAGTTTGGCTCCAGGTCGAGTCAAACCAATGACTTTAAAATTGATACTTGTCACTTCCTAGCCTGGCGCTCGGCATTAATAGGATCGGGCAAGGACTGGTTAGCTCAGTATCAGGATAATGAGACTGAGTGTGAAATAGGGCCATGGTGCTGGTGACCTGATTTCCAGCGGGGCAGCACTATAAAGTCGCCATGGGTGCACACTGTCACAAGTCGGTACCTGGCCTGATATGACCTTATGTTTTGCTATGACGTAAAACAACAAACAAATAGCAATTTGGATTGATTTGATAAGGAACTCCTTGAAAGGAAGTACAGTTAAGAGAGAAGAGTTATTACAAATTTGAGTAGACAGAAGAGTCCTTGGGCGCCATATAGATACAAGTTTGTAGTCTGGGTGGGTGGGTGGAAAAGAAAGTGTAGTGCAGGGTGGATGCAATGCCAGCTTGCTGAGAAGTGTCAATAGCTTGTGGCTGCCAGCAAATATAAAGCACCGAGGGGAGTGAACGCTCGCCTCGTCACTACAACATGGGCGAACTGATGTTGTTTAGAAAGTAGCACATCATTACAGATTAATTTGATAACAGTTAAGAGTATTTGAATGGATATAGTCAAGAAAAAAAGTAGTTCAATGTATATAGTCAAGAAAATAAGGTATTTTTACATATATCCTACCGCTTTATGTTTGCTTTTTTTTATATTCTTTATGTTTCAGGATAGAATGTAAATTTGAATCCATGTATTGTTAGTCGTTCTTGTTTCATCTGGATGGCCAAATTTAAGACATATCCTATTGACTGTTGACGGATTCACTCTCATAATGGCATCATTACTAAGCAGCGATGGAAGCATAACTGATGAAATGCAATTGATTCTACAAAACACAATGTCTGAGCCATAACCCAGACCCATATCACCATTATCCGCCGCATCCAAATCCTTCAGGAATAACGCTGCATTTCACCACACCCTCCCACCCCTCCCTTCCCCTTAACCCTCCCACCCACCCATCTCTCCATCCTCCAACCACTCCCTTCCCTTCCCCTCCAACCTCCCGCCCTCCCCTCCAACCTCCACCCTCCCATCTCTCCATCCTCCCACCCCGCCCCTCCTCCACCCTCCCACCCTCCCCTCCACCCTCCCACCCTCCCACTCCTCCCGTCCACCCTCACACCCTCCCATCTCTCCATCCTCCCTCCCCTCCCCTCCACCCTCCCACCTCCCCCTCCTCCCCTCCACCCTCCCTCCACCCCCTCCCACCTCTCCTTCCTCCATTCCTCCCCTCCTTCATCCCTCCCACCCGCCTCCTCCCTCCAACCCACCCTCCACCCCCACCCTCACCCCTCCACCCCTCCACCCTCAACCCTCCCTCCATCATCCTACCCCTCTATCCTCCACCCCTCCATCCTCCCACCCCTCCACCGTCCCCCACCCTCCCACCTTCCCACTCTCCCAACCTCCCAAACCTCCAACCCTCATATCCTTCCACCTTTCCTCTCCCCCACCATCCCACCCCATCCTCCCTCCACCCCTCCACCATCCCAACCCAACTACCTAAAGTCGATCGATGCATTTTCTTCCACCAACCCACCCCACCCCCACCCCACCCCACACACCGACCGTCGCCAAAATAACATCGGTCGCCATGGCAACAGCGACATTCAACTTTGGTGGGAATGATTAGAAGGCAAGAGCAGTTGAGAGCCGAACCTAGAAGATGCCGGTCCAAGAAAGTTCTGTGGTAAGGAGGACCAGAAAAGAAAGCCCTCTGGTGAAGAAGGTGTAAAACAACAATCTGCTATTCTCATGTTGGGAGCTGGGAGCGTGGAGGTGGGAGGGGGTGGAGGAGGGGATAGGGGGGGAGGGGATGTATGTTGGTTCTGCCGACCGGATGTGGGCTTAGTGCGCATGCGTCGGGTATTGACGTTATGGCCTGGACAGGATGCAGTAGAGAGATGGATAGGGGAGAGGGGTGGGGGAGAGGGAAGGGGAGGGAAGGGAGGGGGAGAGTATCTGAGAGGTAGTGGGAGGAGGAGGAGGGAGTGGGAGAGTGGGGAGGGGGGGTGGAAGGAGTAAGGGCATGGGATCAGGGGTGGATCCGGGGAGGTGGGTCATGTGAGGTGGGGGTCTCTGCACCCATCGGCACCCCCATTGTTTTGCCTTTATTTTCTTAGCTGGAGAGATAGTAAAGTTAGACTTGCTACATGAAGCCTGAACAATGAGCTTGTATTGTATCTTCAACATTACTATTTGATTACTTGAGATAGTAAAGTTAGACTTGCTACATGAAGCCTGACCAATGAGCTTGTATTTTATCTTCAACATTACTATTTGATTACTTACTATTTGCCACCCTGAGAGCAAGTTGACTATAACAAGACTGGATCCAGCCACTAAACGACGTTATCTGGTTTTGGTATTAATGCTTGGTGTGTGGAAATACGTGGCTGCACTGGGGGGTTTCTGTTAAGAAAATCACGGGGTCCCATTTTGTTTTCTGGGGTATTGGAAGGAAGAATATGGGAGTAGAGAGATGGGTGCGGGGGGCGGGTGTGGGTGTGGGTGTGGGTGTGGGTGTGGGTGTTCGGTATGGGTGTGGGGTGTGGGTGTGGGGTGTGGGTATACGTGGGTCTGGGAATGTATGGGCTTGGGATTTTGACGTTGTGAGTGTGCAAGTTGAGGTGTGTGGGATTTGATGCTGTGAGTGTGGATGTATGGGTATGTGTGTGCACATTTGAGTATGTGGGTTTTAGTGAGGGTGAGTGGGTGGGTGTGGGTGGGTGGGTGTGAGTATGTGGGTGTGAATATATGTGTGTGTGAGTGTGTGTGTGAAGGTATTTGTGGATGTGTAGTTAGTGGGTGTATAATGTGCGGGTGAATAATGTGTAGGTGAATAATGTGCCGGTGAAGAAATGTGTAGGTGTGAGTGTGCGTGTGTAAAGTGTGGGTGTGTTTGGGTGTGAGTGTGTGGTTGTGAGTGTGTGGTTGTGAGTGTGTATGTGTGAGTGTGCATGTGTGAGTGAGTGGGTGAGTGTAAAGTGTGGGTGTGTTTGGGTTTGAGTGTGTGGTTGTGAGGGTGTGGTTGTGAGTGTGTGGTTGTGAGTGTGTATGTGTGAGTGAGTGTAAAGTGTGGGTGTGTTTGGGTGTGAGTGTGTGGTTGTGAGTGTGTATATGTGAGTGAGTGGGTGAGTGTAAAGTGTGGGTGTGTTTGGGTGTGAGTGTGTGGTTGTGAGTGTGTATGTGTGAGTGAGTGGGTGAGTGTAAAGTGTGGGTGTCTTTCGGTGTGAGTGTGTGGTTCTGAGTATGTATGTGTGAGTGAGTGGGTGAGTGTAAAGTGTGGGTGTCTTTGGGTTTGAGTGTGTGGTTGCGAGTGTGTGGTTGTGAGTGTGTGGTTGTGAGTGTGTGGTTGTGAGTATGTATGTGTGAGTGAGTGGGTGAGTGTAAAGTGTGGGTGTGTTTGGGTGTGAGTGTGTTGTTGTGAGTGGGTGATTGTGAATGTGTGATTGTGAGTATATGTGTGAGTGTAACGTGTGGGTGTGATTCAGTGTGAGTGTGTGGTTGTTAGTGGGTGATTGTGAGCGTGTGGTTGTGAGTATATGTGCGAGTGTAACGTGTGGGTGTGTATGTGTGAGTGGGTGAGTGTAAATTGTGGGTGTGTGTATGTGTGAGTGTGTCGTTGTTAGTGGGTGGTTGTGAGTGTGTGGTTGTGAATGTGTATGTGTGAGTAAGTGGGTGAGTGTAAAGTGTGGGTGTGTGGATGTGGGTGTGTTAGTCGGGGTATGTGTGGATCTATTGTTTGTGGGTCTGTGGGTATGTGGACGAGGTGCGGTGTAGAAATGTGTAAGTGTGAGTAGGTATGACTGTGTGTGTAAAATATGGGTGCTTGGGGTTGTAAGAGTTTGTTTGTGAGTGTGTCTGTGTATGAGTGTGGTTGTCAGTGTATCTGTTTAGGTGTAAGTGAGTGGTTGTGAGTGTGTCTGTGTGAGAGTGTGGTTGTGAGTATATCTGTGTTAGTGTGTGGTTGTGAGTGTATCTGTGTGAGTGAGTGGTTGTGAGCGTGTCTGTGTATGAGTGTGGTTGTCAGTGTATCTGTTTAGGTGTAAGTGAGTGGTTGTGAGTGTGTCTGTGTGAGAGTGTGGTTGTGAGTATATCTGTGTTAGTGTGTGGTTGTGAGTGTATCTGTGTGAGTGAGTGGTTGTGAGCGTGTCTGTGTGAGAGTGTGGTTGTGAGTATATATGTGTGAGAGTGTGGTTGTGAGTGTGTCTGTGTGAGAGTGTGGTTGTGAGTGTGTATGTGTGAGAGTGTGGTTGTGAGTATATCTGTGTTAGTGTGTGGTTGTGAGTGTATCTGTGTAAGTGAGTGGTTGTGAGCGTGTCTGTGTGAGAGTGTGGTTGTGAGTATATATGTGTGAGAGTGTGGTTGTGAGTGTGTCTGTGTGAGAGTGTGGTTGTGAGTGTGTCTGTGTGAGAGTGTGGTTGTGAGTGTATCTGTGTGAGTGTGGGTGTAGTGAGTGTGGAGTGGGTTGGAGCGTGTCTGTGTTGTGGTTGTGAGTATGTCTGTGTGAGAGTGTGGTTGTGAGTGTGTCTGTGTGAGTGAGTGGTTGTGAGCGTGTCTGTGCGAGAGTGTGGTTGTGAGTGTGTCTGTGTGAGAGTGTGGTTGGGAGTGTATCGGTGTGGGTGTAAGTGAGTGGTTGTGAGCGTGTCTGTGTGAGAGTGTGGTTGTGAGTATATCTGTGTGAGAGTGTGGTTGTGAGTGTGTCTGTGTGGGTGTAAGTGAGTGGTTGTGAGCGTGTCTGTGCGAGAGTGTGGTTGTGAGTGTGTCTGTGTGAGAGTGTGGTTGTGAGTGTATCTGTGTGCGTGTAAGTGAGTGGTTGTGGGGCGGGTTAGGGTGGGAGATGGGGAGGAGTGGGGGACTTTCAGTGCGGTAGGAATCCGGACTAGGGTGTTGCAGGACGCGGTGGGATTGTGTCGGTGGATCAGGCGAGGA
Organism: Branchipolynoe longqiensis; assembly: GCA_030323885.1. Taxonomy (NCBI): domain Eukaryota; kingdom Metazoa; phylum Annelida; class Polychaeta; order Phyllodocida; family Polynoidae; genus Branchipolynoe; species Branchipolynoe longqiensis. The sequence goes on from CM059200.1 coordinate 27,024,590, forward strand.
TCCATTGTCTGATCCAGATTGATCCCGGGGGGAGAGAAACAGTATTGGGCAAGACCCGCTGTCGGAGCCTTTCACAGAAGCTCCTCGAGAGGGTCCTGCAAAAATTATATCTATATATAGCTAAAGTGTCATGTGCAATTTGTATACCTTTACCTGAGTTTATATATATTCGGAATACATGTGTGTCTCGGGATATATTTATATACGTTTTTATATGCATGTATATGAATTCTGATGCACTATATATATACATATGTATACTGTATGTATCAAAATTAGTGAATTATGATATATACATACATATACTGTATATATAAGTATCCAAATACATGAACTCACATATACACATATTTTAATGTAGTTATCAGAATTCATGTATTTCATATATATATATATATGTTATATATAATATATATATATTACATATATATAATATATATATATATATACATTTAATGATGGAAAGTTATATTATGTGTACATCATACATGCGGATAAACCTTTGCATGTTCGGTGTCATAATATCTTTTTGCACTGTTGTTCGATACTGTTTAAAAACAAATTTACCCAAGTGTAGTATTTGTTCATTTATAATGGATCTTTCATAGGAAAATGTAATATCATAAAAAAACAATATATTTAGTGCATATGTTTATTAAAGGCCTTATGCGGTTCACTATAACATCCCATGCCATATATTTATTTTGTGTGATAAATATAGTTTATTCCTTGAATAAAGTATGTTGTCAGTGCAGTGATACTGGTCCGCGGATAATTAATGTAAGCGTTAAAATAAAATAAATGAAATAAAATAACATGAATAAGTAGATAATTAAATGAATAAATAAATAAATGGACTAAATAAATGAATAAATAAATCAAATAAATAAATAAATTGAGCAAATTCCTACCACGAGACGGAAATATTAATGCACATAATAGAAAATATGCAATCATTTAGTAAATGGCGTTTGGCAAAATATGGGGTTTAGGCATCAAACTCCTTTTGATATCGGCATGAATGTACAAACCCGCACCCATCATGGCTGACACCCATAGCATACAATGGCATTAACTATATATGTAAATATATATATATATATATAGGTGCATAACGGAGTGGTTTCCACTGGCGAGCATGCGCAGTCAGGGGTGGAATCTCGTGGATTTGGTGTTACGGGGTCTGTGTAAGGAGGTGGGGATGATTCATATATATATATGGAAGCAGACGACTGATGGAGCTAGGCGCAGACGACAATTCGGTGGAGGCGGCGGGCAGACGACACTGTGTGGCGGGGAGGCCTGAGCTACTCACATCATGGAATTGGGGGCCTTGAGAGGGCGACGCCAGGGTACTTATGGACCCCTGCTATAGTCCACCGTCAGCAGTAAAGTAACAAAATAATACCTCCCCTGTCCTGTCAACTCCGCGTCACCAGTCGATGCAGGATCTATACGGGGCCTGGGAAATCTTACGAAAAGTCTTAAACTTCATTTGCTCCATTTCAAGGCCTTGAAAAGCATTGAATTTAACCTATTTTGGGTAATTAGTCTTGAAAAGCATTGAATACCATTAAACTGTCCTCACTGATCTAAATTAGTGCTAAATTGCTGTTCGCCATTGTTGTTTATCCTGAAATCTAAATGAAAATAGTCTTGAATTCCTATCAAAAACAGCCTTGAAAACCTTGACATAGTCTTGAATTCCATATCTTCACAATTGTATGAACCCTGTCAATATCGTCTGCTCAAAGAAGCAACGCGCGCTGAAATGTCACCAATGATCGACGCCGGGTCTTCTGTTTAAATTACTGTATTTTCATTTGTTTGTTGTTGCAATTCTACATTCCAACCGCAACAGACGACATTTTAATGACAGCCTTATTAAATTTCGAATCAGAATTAGCATTTACTGCATTGTCTCTTTGCAATGCGATTGCACATTCCAAACGGAAGCAGACGACATTTAATGAGCCTTTTCCATAATTTATTATAATCGAAGCCATCCATTTGTTGCATCATTTCGTTTGTGGTGCGATTGCACCTTCCAAATGGAAGCAGACAACATTTAATGACACATTTCCATAACTTTGTCCAATCAAAACCTTCCATTTAGTGCACCATTTTGTTTGTAGTGCGATTGCACATTCACACGGAAGCAGACAACATTTCGTCATAATGCGATTTTGCATTCCAAAACGGAAGCAGACGACATTTAATGACTTCCATCTCGTTAACTTTACCCAATCGAACACAAAACCTTCGGTTTACTTCATTCATTGTTGGCTGTGCGATAATGCATTCCAGCATCAGCAGACGACCTCCATGTAACGACGAAAATCAAAAAGCGTCGCTCCATTTTTGCCTCCTGCAAATGGCGGGAACCACATATCTCCCCCCTTCACTGCATGTCTCGTCCCTTCACCACATGTCTTCCCCCTTCTTAGACTGGTGTCCTCTACGCGTGACTGACTAACCCAAACGGCTCTGCTACCTCGCTGACCCTCCACACTTACATACCCCCCCCCCCGCCCCGCCCGGCCCCACCTCGCCCCCACCTCGCCCCCACCTCGCCTCCACCTCGCCCCCACCCATGCTCCCTTCCTCCAGTATCCCCCTCTCCTGTATAACTCCCTCCTCCTCCTCCCCCTGAGCACCTTTTGTCTCTCTGCCTTGCTACTTACAGGCATATAGATGCTGTTCCTCCAGTAGCTGCCTACCCACGTCACGTGACCCTGTCCGCCTGCTCTTGGGTTACTTCCTGGCCTTTTTGCTGGATCTTCCGAGGCCCTCCTTCTGTACCGGGGCTACACGTGTGTATTTAATGTGATGCGATGTTTGAACATTGCTAACCAAAGCCTATATGTCCATCATTTAGCTATGCACACCAAAGTTACTTTGGCATGTTCTCCCCTCACATTTGTCCATATTTAACCCTTGAAACTTCAGAAAGTTACCTGAGATTAATTTGACTATAGCGCTCAACCTTATATATTTATCTAAACCAATATTACAAACTTAAACCGTTTATCTAAAATAACATGACAGAAACATAAGCCCATCGGTTTGTCCAACTACTTATGTAAAGTAATAATTAATATGGTGGGGAAAACCTAAAGCCATTAGTTTCTGCAGCTATTTATCTGAAGTAATATGTCAGAAACTTAAGTGCATTGGTTTATGCAATTATTTATCCGAAGTAATATACCAGAATCTTAAACCCATCGATTTATGCAACTATTTATCTAAAGTAATATAGTTGAAACAGTTGGTTTATGCAATTGTTTTTCTAACATATTATGGCGAAAGCTTAAATCCATCAATTTATGCATCATCATCATCATCACGCTGTCGGTCGCGATGTGACAAAGACTGCTTTAATTACTTGACTGCCGCTCTCCATTTAACTCTCTGCTGTGAGAGTGATGTCCATGAGTCCATTTCATGAAAGCTGCCTGCAAAAGTGTTGAAGTGCTGCTGTCTTTTGCAAGTTACCAGCGGCACTCTCTCGGGGAGCAAATAGAGGTTTCACACCGGCAAGAACATTTTCAGACAGGCGCAAAACTATTTGTCCCTGCAGTGGCTGGTCGGGAGATGTTGGGAGTTCCATACATCAACCGCCCTTAATGCTGCCATAGTGACATGGTTTTCTGTTTAGGGTTTGCTCCCTTAGCCTTAGGTTCTGTCAAGGACCTGTACCACAAGGCAGTGGTTTACAACTCTGCAAGGCAGGGGCGTCAAACTCCCTGAGGTATTGCAATACCTGCATACCACTATGCAACTATTGCAACTATTTATTGAATGTAAAATGGCGAAAACTTAAACCCATCAGTTTATGCAACAATTTATTTAAAGTTTATATGGCGGATATATAAACCCATCAGGTTCTGCAACTTAATACCATGATCCTCTTGCCTACCATGATGCTCTTGCTGTATATTACAGAGAAGTCTCCGGTAGTGTGCTTCTGATAGACAAACACCTGACTTAGATTGGATTACTGTCTTCTCGATGCCGGTTCTGATTGGTCGCAATGGCTATCTGACAGTTATGTCACTCTCGGACATGCAGGCAAACACAGGGGCATACAATGTATGCTATTAATTTAACCGGAGCCGAGATGCAATCTACTCACGTGACCATCGCGAGATTGAATGCGCAGCA